>CABHPR010138618.1:27520-28679 GCA_902168415.1 Peromyscus melanophrys
TTTTTTTTTTTTTTTTTTTTTTTGGTTTTTTTTGAGACAGGGTTTCTCTGTGTAGCTTTGCGCCTTTCCTGGAACTCACTTGTAGCCCAGGCTGGCCTTGAACTCACAGAGATCCGCCTGCCTCCGCCTCCCGAGTGCTGGGATTAAAGGCGTGCGCCACCACCGCCCGGCCGAATCTTAATTATTTAAGCAAGCACAGAGTCGGGAACGGCTATAAGACCTTGTGCCCTGTTTGATCTGCCCAGCTTCTCTCCTTAGGTCTAAGCAAGCTAGCCCACCAAACTCATTACACTAAGTGCAAGGCAGGTATAATCTAGTGCGATGTTGAACTTCACTTTTTATTTCAAGTGCAGGAAAACCTCCTCTCTTGGATTTGTGTTTCTAAGAAGATGACTGTTAAAAACCTAATAGTATTTTATACAAAGTCCTTTGTTAAAAAAAAATGCTGTGAATTTTAAGCTATACCTGTAATTTTGAAAATATGAAGAAATCTCAATGGTTTCACAGTCCACCAAGTTCTGGCATGCAATCTCAGAATTCTTCCCTAAACTTCCCACAAGTGAGTAGGAAGGAACTGTTCAAAGGTGTACAAGACACTTGTATGGCGGTTCCGTTCCCTGGATCCTATGGCAAGCAGAAACCAATGCAAGTTAACAAGTGTCTGTCCACAGCCAAGGCCCAGAGGACGCAGCACCTGAGATGGTGTCCGCTTGCCTTCTGGGATCACCTCAGTATTAACCCTCAACTGCTGGTTTCCAGCTCAGTCCCACAATCCACACATCACACCCAACATGACACCACACAACACAGATGCAAAAACTGTTATGAGGATCAAAAAAGGAAATTCACAATAGAGTTCAATTCCTAGGAGTGCCTTGGAGCCTGTGGCGTGGTCTCATCCACAGTAACACACAGCAGCAGCAACTGAACCAAACACTGGGACGTGCTGAGCTCAGCCTGGATGTCAACATAGACGTTCCTGCTTCTGGGGCTGTTGGTACCAACACAGCCAGCACACAAAAGTGCACAACAGAAGCGCTGCTGATTTCAAAATCAGTCTCAAGTCAACCAGAAATCTTCCTCCCTGATGGCTACAATTCACAGGGCAGGAAGGCGCTACACGGACACAGGCATGAGTGCACACACACACACACACACA
>CABHPR010138618.1:30482-50375 GCA_902168415.1 Peromyscus melanophrys
AGAGAGAGAGAGAGAGAGAGAGAGAGAGAGAGAGAGAAGCAAAAAAGTGGGGGATACTGACAGAGACAGAATAAGAAATAGTGTTACTAGAGACAGACAGTGGGGAGGCAGGAAGAGAAGGGGGAGACTGAGGTCGAAGGACAGAGGGTAAAAACAGGCATAGCATTGTGCACAGAGGAGACGAAGCCAAACTGCATCACTGTGCTAGAAATCTGGGTTCAGCAAACAAGCCCCAAAAAGGAACTGAGATAACTGAACTGATGCTAACCTAGTTCACCGTGGTAATATTCTGTAAAATAAAACTCTTAAAGAGAGAGAAATCAAACAAAAGAATGATGCCCTGGAAATCATGAATGAGTGAGGACACAGATAGAAACACGTCCAAGTTACAGAAGTCATGGAAACAGGCAACAAATGGCTTCATTGGACTGGGGAGGTCATCAGCAACAGAGATGAGGTCAGTCGAGCCAGGAGGGCAAAGCACAGATCATACTGTGGCTCAAGGCAGCCCATGAGCCTAATTCCCAGTACCTGTCTTTTCAGGATTCTACACTCCCATATCTAGTGGGCATTGTCCTTTTAGTCTGTAAAACTTAATTCCTACTGAAAAGCTGTAAAGAGCAGAAGTGAGGAGTAGAAAGTCTTGGAAGGTACACACACTCGCCTGTAATTCAGAGAAAACCCATGGGTCAAAAGGCTTCAACAAAGAAATATGCAATCTGCGTCTCCTGGAAGTAGGCACACCACACTGCAGAGTGGAGACTCAACACTCACCTCCAAGTCCCTTGAATCTGATCCCCACCTGAGCTACACACAGAAGCTAGAAGCAATATCACAGAAATGTTTGAGGCACTGACCTGCCTGTCCTTGAACTAACTGCAAGCAAAGAAGGTACCAGGCATTTCATTTAGACTAATCAGCACAGAAGCTGGGACAGGCAGTTCCCACAGGCCACAGGGAGGAGGGCTTAGATGCCTGAAGCAGAGAGAACCTACCAAGGGAAGGGCTGACGCAAAACAGGCAGTAACAGCAGCCAGCACGGGAGTCCTTGTTTGCTTTTTTCAAAGCCTGAGAAACTTTACAAATTATTACCATAAAAAGGTTGAATGAAATAAAGGCCACAAAACGTTCTTTTTCAGAAACCAAAGGATGACCTTCAGGTTATCAGGACGAGCCTGCAAGTCCAGGTGGAAGATGGATCCAATTTGCTCTCATCTTCGTCACAGAAATGAAATGTATGTGGATGCTTTCACACCAGCACCCTACGACCTGTTTATACTCTTGAGCTTTGTTTTGATAGACAGGACGGTGAGAGGCCCATGGTGGGGTAGAGTGCCGGCCACGCAGTCGGCCTGTGGCTCCAGTCCCAGCTCTCCTGCAAATCAGTGTCATCACAGATGTCACCTAATCCATCCACAACTCAGCTTCCTCTCGTTGAAGGATCTTATTTCTGATTAAGCTCAGATTTCTGGCTAACTCCTAATTAGAAATAATGCACACTTGTTAACTGGAAGATTTATGGAGACTATTCAAAGCTGTAATTCTGGGCAAGCCAAGTCCCCAAAGCTCTTCCAAGATCATGATGACACATGAAGCTTTTTCCTACAGAACCCAGTTTCACAAAAACTTTCACGTGGCCAGAAATGTAAATAGCATGATGTTAAAACTTCTAAAATAACTGAGGAATTTAATTCGATTTCTCTCTCAGCCCAGATTCATTATTAAAACGGTGCAGTGTACCTACACACAGACCCTCACCGCTGGACCGATGAGTGGAAAATGGCAGGAATGAACCGCTCTGCAATTCAATTAAAGAGGAGATTTCTAACCACGAAGCCCAACCGAGGAAGAAGACGATGGAAAAGAACGGTGAAAAGCTGGGACACAAGTCACAACCAGAAATGGAAATTTCTATAGTGTGAGAAGTGGGGGGTGTCTCCCCAAGCCAGCCTACAGGATTAGAGAATTAAACTTCCATGTCTTGTTGAATTTCTCTTAATGGTTGTTGACTTAGGCAAAATACATAGAAATAATTTCCACACCAGGTTGCTGACAGTGAGCACAGGAGGAATGTGAGATGAACAGACTTTGGCAGAACAGATACAAAACCCACTGGGATGACCCTGGATAAAGCACAGTGGCTTTAGCAACCATGTTTTGACCTGGAGTTGGTTCTTCTCAAAATTATTAATAATGAAAAATACTTACACAGGATACACAATATTGCCAGGAAAAAAAAAAAACGCACTTCTTTGAAAAAGCCACCCAGAGAAACCACAGGGGCACAAAATGAAACAGCCGGTCCCTCATCTGTGGAGTGTGCAAGCTCCCTGAAAAAAAAAAAAAAAAAAAAAAAAAAAAAAAAAAAAAAAAAAAAACACTTGTAGCTGGGACTAGTCCTCACACTAGAAGATCATGTGTGGAGATACCTGACAGACAGCTCCCAAGAAACAGACCAAGCACACCCACTGAAGGCCTGCGGTTCAAGAGGAGTGATTCCTGTAAGGAGAACTTCAAGTTTCAAGAGACTACCTATTTCTCCAACCTAGATTTCCATCAACAGTGGGATGGACAGGAAATGTGGCACCTGGACAGAGTGGAGTCCGTTCAGCTGCACAGAATGAATCACAGAACCAGAGATCATCAGATTCAGAAAGACAAGCATGGCATCTCCCCTCTCATCTGTAGAATCTAGACTGAAATTTACACACACACATAATGTGTGTGTGAATGTGAAATTATCTGAAGGTAGGGAAAGAGAGTGAGAGGTAATGGAATGCACATGACAGGGAAGCAGAAGGTAAGGATATGGGGAAGGAGAGGAGACTAGGAAAAGTAGGGAAGGGGAGAAGAGGGAAGAGAGGGAGGTTCAAATAACAAGTGTGTTGTTTTTCAGGGTTTGTGTGTGTGTGTGTGTGTGTGTGTGTGTGTGAATTTAACACAATCTAGAATCATCTGGAAAGTTATCTATTTCATGCTGACCTTTGCTCATCTTTGTAGGGGGTTGTCTTGATTATTAATCGATGTAGGACAACCCAGCCCCTTGTGGGCAGCACTATTCCCTAGGCAAGGGGTCCTGAACAATGTAAGAGAGAAGAAAGCTAGCTAAAAGCAAGTAAGGATCCTGGTGCTTACTCATCCTTTGCTCCTGACTGTGGATGTGCTATGACAAGTTGATTGAGTTGATGATGTCTTGATGTCTGGACTTTCTTGAAATGCTGCACTGTTAACTTTTAATTGAAGGACAAATGAACCCATTTTCCACCAAAGTTGCATTTTGTTGGAATGTTTTATCACAGCAAGGGAAATTATGAAACGTAATATGAACCATGTATGTATGCTTTTACATACACATATAAAAATACCATAATAAAAGCCATTACTTTGTATCTTTGTGGACTAACTTAAAAATTACTTTGAAAGCAGCCAAGATTTTAAAAGGTTAATTGTTTTTTCCTTTCTTCTCAGTAAAAATCTAAATAAAGCTTAAGATTTGGCTCAAAAAAATTCTACACAATGTTTTTATTGCAATGTTAATGGTATGTAAGTTTCATCTGCAGGGCTGACCTTGGAATTCTAACACCACCATCAACAGTGGTGGCAGCAGCATAAGAGAAATTATGTAAGATTCTCGTAAAAATAGCATGTTTAGGTGCATTCACGCAGAGGAGGGAGTAAATAGAGAAACCAACTGTTCGGGAAACAGGGAAAGAAGGGATGGCCGCTGGACACTGGCTGCTAGACGCCGGCTGCCGGACACTGCAACACTAGACGCAGGGTGGCGGCTACGGGACACTGTCACAGGTATACCCACCAAGAGAGGGAACCAGAGAAGGAAGCCACAGGAGGTGGGAGCCAAGGCTTCTCTGGAACACAACTCTGCTTGGGGTTGAAGGTAGACTTTTAGTTTACACAAAAGTCCTTTCACAGGGAGAAATCAGACAGACTGGACATAGCAACAGCAAATGCAAGCTTACCCTGGAGTTGGCATCCTTTCCTCTCAGGAGTGCAGAACCCAAGAAAATACAGCCACACTCACAAGCCACAAGTCACATGTGTCTGCACACACATCCTTCACCATGCTTTCAAGTTCCTGACACAAGTCCATAAAAACAGAGGTTTTCCCCTCCTTTCGGCTCTGTGGGAGGTGCTGACTTTTCTCTTGGATACGTGGGCAGAGCTCACTGTCAGAGCCTGTGTAACTTTCAAGAGTACTTACAAGTTCCAGAGGAAATAGAGGAAGAATGGAAAACATAGATGTTTCCAGAAGAAACCATTTTAACCTGAGCATCTCTAGTACTCTCCCTTTAAAGAGCATGTTATTACACTTGAACAAAGCCTCAGAATGCATTAAGAGCCACTCAGGTGTGAGTGCAGTTATAAACTACAGCTCTAACCCAGTGAGAGAGATGAGGCCACAGACAGGAAGCCTGGCTTTTCTACCTGGTGAGAAAGAACACAGACCTGAGAAAGGACAGAGAGGAGACTCACTTCTTCAGCTGAAGGAGACCTGTAAGTATGCACAAGAGCACACACCCTGCACAAAAGCGGTCTTCAGGGGAAGAGGAGGCAACTCTCCTCAGGCTGAGGATGCTAGACGACTACTGGCATAAACGCCAGAAAGCTCCGCTACTGTGAGGCCAAGCAAGGCCAGAAGAGGCAAAGAGTAAAGCGTATAGCGCATGCTGAGGGTGAATTCGGTTTTGTCTTGCTTTGTCTCTGTTTTTTATTTTTGCGCTGGAAACTAAACCCAGGGCCGTGCTCCACAGATGAGATGCTTCCTGCCTTCTCAGAGCTCTAGTTCTATATAAAACTTTAATGGCAGGTTGAGGGAAGAGATTTGCTTTTTATAAAATACACATTAATGTAAAAGAATAAAAGAATAAAGAATGTGATGTTGAAATGCACGTTTTCTACGCAGCAGCAGGCTAACTCTTTACCTGGCCCTGGAGTACCCATCAAAGTGAAGCAGAGACTAAGCAGTTAGTTTAACTGCGAAGCTTACAAAGCAGACTGCAGCTCCCAGGCCAGAGCTCAGGCTGGAGCGCAGAGGAGGCGCGCTGAGGGAGGCTCTGACTAGCCAGTCAGAACTCACAAGGCCGAGAACCCAAGCTTAGGACCTCTGGATAGAACAGTGTTCTGAAACCATGGGCTGGGTACTCACCTATTGACAGAAGAGAGGACCAGCCCTAAGAGCTCTGGCTGGAGAAAAAGTATTGTTAGATAAGGTCATTAAAGGGTGTTCATGTCACGTTAACCCTTCACTACACGTACTCTTTATGTTGTTTTCTTTTCATAGGAGAAGCTGTAAACCACACACAGGAGTTAGATCCTTTGCTGTGCCAGGCAGTAAGAGTCATTGCCCTAGAGCAACAGGAGGGAATATCCTCAAGTCCCATAGAGAGATGGTGACCAGCGCTGGTCTGTGAATTGATACTAGTGCCACTGCTGACAATCCATCAGGCAATTCGGGCCTGCCGTTCTCCCACAAACCTGCAGAGCTCTGTCAATCATGCAAGTCTTCAGTTATCATGGCCACAGCTGCTTAAAACAACTCACAGCTGCTGAGAGAGGGGCCCACTTAGCCGCCCACACCTGGAGATTCTTTCCCAGTCATAAGAATCACCACCACAACTCCATGGCCACAACTTCAGCACAAAAAGCCGACACAAAACAAGAGACTACAGTATACGTCCTGTTCCTTTAAGAAAGAAAACTACAGAGAGATGTGGAAGAGCTGAAGGAGGCGCATGGGACCGCAGGAAGAACTAACTGAAGGAAACACCCCAGGACTAACATCAGATACGCACACGGCAGATCGTGAAGACAGAATCAGCAACAATGGATATCCAAAAAGGTGGAGAGAATGCATGCTGAGAGCACAGAGCACGTTCAAGTAGTCTGGAGTGTGTGTGACTACAGCCTTTCCAAAAACGCAAAGACACTAAATGAAAAGTCCAAACAACGTGAGATCCAAAAGGATCTCCAAAACCAAAATCCAAAAGGCTTCAGAGAAACCATAAAATAGTGCAGTGTGTACCGGTCTAATTGCAGAAAATAGAACAGTCTAAATAGTCCAGAAAAGGGATACATTACACACCAAAGAATTAAGTAAGAATAAAAGCAGACTTCTTGCCAAAACCCACATAAGCCAAAAGCCAATGACAAGGCGTCATGCTCACGTGTGACAGTTCGTCTCCAGTCAACCTGATGGAGTTGACAGTTCGTCTCCAGTCAACCTGATGGAGTTGGAAAACACCGAGGAGGTTAGTAATGTGCACTTGGGGACTGGGGAGGCACACCCCAGCTGCAAGCACAGGCCTATGCTCCACGACGAATTCCTGCCACCAGGAGGATGTGTCTCACCAGAGTTCCACAGCAATGGCGCACACCATGCACACACCGAAACCATGAGCCAGAGTTCTCCAGGTATTTGTCACAGTGACTGAAAGCCTGCTAATAATACTTAGGGGGAAGACATACGGCAGTATGGAATTCATGAAGGAAGTATCTTCAATCAGACAAAATGGGGAAGAATTATCTGCACTTAGCACATAGGCATTTCTCCAGGAATAAAAAAAATAAATAAAACCAGACTGAAACACGGACCTCACAACAGAACTAACAGAACTCGCACTGCCGTGCTAAACCCGGCAGACATAAACATTTTAACTCTAACTGGCTTTATAAGGTGAAAGTAAAAATGCACTCTTGACTCACAGAACAAAAAATTTAAAGATTGCAGAACTGCATACCAACACCACAAAAAGATGAAATGGCAGTATTTTAGAAAGTAATTTTACTATACAGTAAAAATATGCAGTATAAGTTTAAATGTATACTATAGTCTTCTGTATCGCTTCAATAACAATTAGCAAAGATATAAGTCAACCAGCCTTTAACAGCCATAAAATGAAATTATTAAGGAAAAACACTCGAACACTCTGAGTGAGGAAAAGGAGGAAAGAGGCAGAATACAACACAGAGTGCAACACAGAAAACAACTAGTAAAATGGTACTCAGATTCAACCAGAGTGCCAACTGCACGGGGTACAACTGGTCTGACCAACAGAGTCCGCTGTGGACTGCAGACTTACCATGTAAGAACCGGCATTTTATAAAGGAAAGGAGATGAAATTAAAGGCTAAAGAGCTAACACCATACAAGTGTGGTGGTACTGTGTTTCCCAAAATATTGTGCACCCTAATAAACTTATCCTGAGGTCAGAGAACAGAACAGCCACTAGATACAGAGTATAGAAAATGGTGGCACTCACGCCTTTAATCCTAGCATTCCAGAGGCAGAGATCCGCCTGGATCTCTGTGTGTTCAAGGATACAGCCAAGCATGGTGACTCACACCTTTAATCCCAGAAAGTGAGCCTTTAATCCCAGTGAGTGATGGCAGAAAGCAGAAAGGTATATAAGGCGTGAAGACCAGAAACTAGAAGCTTTTAGGCTTTTGAACAGCAGTTCAGCTGAGATTCATTCTGGATGAGGACTCTGAGACTTCCAGTCTGAGGAAACAGGATCAGTTAAGGAACTGGCGAGGTGAGGTGGCTGTGGCTTGTTCTAGTTCTCTGATCTTCCAGCTTTAACTCAATACCTGGCTCCAGGCTTGTTTTTATTGATAAGACCTTTCAAGATTCGTGCTACATACAAGCACTTCTCAAAAGAAAGCTAAGGTGGTACATAAATATTAGATGAATTAGACTTCAGATCAAAGAACATTACTGGACAGAAGTTAATCAGGAAGACAATCTCATCCATAAACACATATGCACCTAAAGAGCATGCTTCAAAACACAGTGTGGAAGAACTGACAAGATGGGCAAGTCACCAACCACAAACAAAGGTGGATATTTCTCTCAGTAGTTGATTAAATATGGAGGGGGGGAATCAGTAAATATACAGAAAACAAAGCACTATTATCAACACCTTGATATAACCAACATTCCTTGGGAGTAGGCTCTACCCAACAAGGTCAGATTAGGCCTTCAAGCACATACACAGTGTTCAAAGCCAGACGATATTCTGAGCCACACAAGTCTCAATTTGATTTAGACAGCTGACATCATACAAAAGGTCCTCACTACCACAGCTGAAATACATTGAAAATCAGTAAAGAAAATTTGGCAAGTCCCCAAATAACTCAAAGAAACAACATACTTCTAAATAACTCATCATAAATTATAACAACAAGGTACTGCACAGTGAAGAAACTAAAATGGTAGAACAAGTTGTGGATGCAGAGGAGTGCTTTGAAGGAAATGTACAAATATATTAATATTGTGTGCACTATTTAGAAAATAGTAAAGGATTCAATGAATGATCTAATAGTTCTCCTCAGAAAGTGTGGAAGCACAGAACAAACTCCACCCAGAAGTCAGGGTCTCCAGATGAGGAAAAGGGGATTGGGGGAAAGAGAGACAGACAGACAGACAGAGAGACAGAGACTGACTATAGACTGGCTCACATGATCATGGGGTCTAAGATGTCTTCAGATCTGCAGTCAGAACACTAGAGACCTTGAGAGATGGCAGTACAGGCCTGAGCAATCGGTGATCCTGAGTCCAAGTTCAAAAACAGACCAGAAGGCCCATTGGTGGGGAACAGTACATCTCCCCTGACACAGCTCTTGTCATTCTACTCGATTTTCCATTAACTGGATGAGGTCCACTCTTACCGGGGAGGGCAACAGTAATGTTATCCAAAAACACCCTCAGACACACCCAGGATTAATGTTGGACCATGTGTCAGCATACCCCACAGCACAGTCGGCTCCACACAGGACACTAAACATCGAATGTGCAACCTTTGTCAACCTGTCACCTGTATGCATTCTCCTAAGCCACTCAGTCTCCCACACAGCACAATACAACCATCTTGCACAGAACCTGAAACACATTCACTCCCTTCCCTTAACCAGAGAAGGTTAAGACCCTGAGTGATGTTCATTCTTCTGGTCCTCAGGCTCCAGTAACTTAAATATTATAGCACCAAAAAGACTTAAATACTATGAAGTAAAGTAAAAATATCTCATGTTACACAGTGAGGCAACAGAACAAGAAAGCAAAGATACTTGCTTTACATGTACCACAGATTCGTAAGAAAATGCACATGCTAGTGTAGCTCCTGTGTGTCTGGCCACCTGCTCACAGCTGTACTGATGACGACCATCTTCACTACCCACTCATGGTCCCTTCGCCAGCAGCAACTGCTTCAACCGGCAATGACTATTTACCTACCAGGACAACCCTAACCCCTACTTCTGATGCGCCAAGGCCATAACTGTGCCAGTTTCTGCAAACTTTAACCACTGAGCTTGGCAGGATGAAGAAGAGCGACCCTAGGGGACTGCCTGGACCCTGGCTCTCCGTGCCTCCAGTACAGAACAGCAGTTTAGTTTCTCCTTGACAGGACTCACCCAGACAGGCACACTCTCCCCTCTGCCTACTGATCCAGAGGCAGGGACAGTCACTCAGGAGCAAATCTTAGTCTGTTCTGCAGAAGCACTCCTGTGCCTCCCATTGCAGCGTTCCTCTCCCAGAACTCAGACCCCTAACCAGCAAAGGTAAGATCACAGGAAAGGAAACACAAGTCTTGCTAGTGGGTCACTAAAATAGTAGCCAAGCTCATCTCCATCTTTGAGTCCTAAGTCCTGAGAATCCGCACAAGGGGAGGAACAGTACAAAGAGTAGCGGCAGATTCCCGGGGAATCCTGCCTGAGCCCTTTTAGGTTCAGCCACCAAACTGGTATTGCAACTGAGCCTTCAGAGGACCACTCCACTATTCTGTCAAGCCATCTGATTTTAGAAGGCATGGAAAATGGTAAAGTCAGTGAACTCTTTAAAATTGGGTCCACTGCCACATTCCTGTGGAACATGGTAGTCCACGAGCCCCATTAGTTTGGGTCCACTGCCACTCCCATGGAAGATGGTAAAGTCAATGAACCCCATAAACTTGGGACTACTGAAACACCCCTTGGTCGTGACATGAGTTCCTTGATCAGATTTACCATGAAACAGATTCACTGACCTGCAGCTCTGTGCAGAATATCACAGTAGTGGTCAAGGGATTCTGTGTAACCCATGAACAGCAGTCCTCACAAAACTGCATGTAGGAAAGGACATTCCATGTCGACAACAAGAACAAAACTCTGCCCTTTCTATAATGTAAGTGGTCCAAAGGAATCAACCTGCCACTAGGTGACTGGCTGATCATCCTAGAGACTGGCACTGTATCAGGGCCTTCATATTGGTGGGTATTGCTGGCATACTGTACATTCAGCACTGGACACACACAGGTCAGCCTTAGTGAGTGGGAATCCACAGAGCTAAGACATGGCTGAGTTATGTGGAGCCCACGGAGGCACAATGGATGCAGAGGAGGCACAATGGATGCCGAGGAGGCTGGCTGACACCACTTATGGATCTGCCCCTGAAAGGAGAGCAGACCAGAAAACAGACCATCCTGTGCACATAACCACTGATCTCTGCTGACATCACCCCCTGGAGAACAAGTACTTGGGGCACAAATATCTTCAGGATGCTTTGCCCATTCTATTCATACTTTTTTCCCAGGATTCCTTTCATCAGTTTTCTAATCCTGTTCTCCATACACCACAGACCACCTAGCCAAACACTGGCCACAACTCATAAATCAGTCTGTAAACACACACCAGAACTTTTTCTTCTAGGCAAAGCGAGTAACTACCACACAGCTCACAGCTCTGCTTCTGGAAAGATTAACCAGGACCACTACCCAGAAGAGTCCCCAAAGGCACTTTACATGCTAAATAAATATGTGGGGGGTAGAGCCTAAATGTCACACATCAGGACTCAGTCTTCTCTTCCTCTGTTAAAGGATATTAGGAAACTCCCCAGAAAGCCATAGGTGCAGGCTATGGGGGTCAGGGGGTGAGTATAGCAAAGTGGGGATGGTGGGCATTAGGACCACTTCTTCCTGGAACTTACTTGAACCTCAACAGCCTAATCCCAAGTACACTCCTTACATCTGGTAATGGAGCACTGATGACGAAGATAAGAATATGAAGCTTAAAGTCTTCCCATTCGCTCTACTGTACTGATTAGATACAGGAGAGCTGAATAGTGCATGGTAGCAATCACTGCTCATATATCTTCCAAGTCCTTAGGGAGTCACTGATCTTGAATGCCTCTTGAAATGAGATACTGCTTTGGATATACCATCTTCTACCAGGGCTTCACCCCTGCAACAGCTCATTCCACTGGCCCAAACAAAGAGTGGGGTCCAATGATTAAGAGTCCAACATAAGAACTACTCCACTTGAGTATTCCAAAATTGGGGAGATAAACACAGGATGAGTTTGGTGACCCACAAACCCCACTGGAAATAACTAGGGCCAAACACAATGCCATTTTGAGTCTCTCAAACTATCAGAGTCCAGTAGTTACCCCAAAGGTCTGACTATGTTCTTTACCCAGAGCACAGCTGCCTGGTAAAAGACCACTGGTCCCTTGGAAAGGCTGGAGGTGAAACTGAAAGTATAAATGTGATGAGTGTTCAAGGGATATTGCTGAAAGGGACCCAGCCTGCCCTTCATTTAGAAGCTATAAACTGCTCAGGTCTAGAACTGACCAAGGGCTGTGATGTGCTCTTTTATTATTCTGCTTACAACTTATTTCACCTGACCTTAAACTTTCTGCTTATGCAGATCAATTCTTTATTTTGATTCTGGGAACACCAAAATCAGTAAGAAAGGGCCACAGGTCTGCAGAAGCCAGACTATTCTGCCTGTTTGACTCTGCTGAGCATCTCAGTGATCCCCCCCCCCCCCATCTCATTTTTGGCAGCTGAGTGCTCTGTGTTCAGGTTCCCCAATCCAGTGGCTGCGCTTCCCACTTAAGTTCTGCCCTTCAAGTACACCACCCAGAGTTCTTCCAGGATGTTGGGGCTCCACTAAAAAATGTATCCCAACAATTTCAGTGAGTAGATCTTTTCTTAAGGCAGTATCTCAAGTAGGCCAGGCTGGCCTTGAACTCCCTATGTAGCCTAGGATGACTGAACTTCTGATCCCCCACATGCTAGGATGATATGTGCCATCACTCCCAACCTCAGTGAGTCAATAATAAACGGCAAACAGGCTCACAATCCCATCTCCCAAAGCCTACATATCCCAATTGGCCATCACACCACAGCAGGTGCAGAACTCCCAATCTGCTCTGGAAACTGCATTGGGGCCATGTTGCACTTATCTTGGGGGATAGGGGACCTAGTACCACCATTCTTCATAACTCCCCAAGCTGAAGTACAGAATAATCTCTGCTTAATGCACGCACATCAATAAATTCACTCTGATCGAACTTTCTTGCCCCATCAGGCCATACCCTGGGTATCAATTCTACCACACATGCCTAAGACTTCTCTCAGTGTAAATGATGAAGAAGCTCACACAGTCCTTTCAGAGCACAGCATGTCCTCACAGGGCACACTTTGTGCTTTACCTTTCTGGACTGACTGAGGCTTCTAGAGACAGAGTGCTGGGGGTCCTAAGCAGCCAGCATGCCTACTGTGAGGTCTCCTCGACAGCACACAAAATTAATTGCCCAGGAAGGACAAGGAGAGGTCACTCATCGCAATTTAGGGTTCAGTCCTCATCTTCACTGGGGTTTTGTCTTATTTCCTGGTGCTGTGGAATATTACTTTAACTCTGTGAGGATGTGTTACAGTTGCTTATGTTGTAGAATATTAGTTTAACTATGTAAAGGTGTGTTGCATTTGTTTATGTAAAATTTGTTCAATTATGTAAATATGTGTTGCTCTGCCTGCCTAAGGCACCTGATTGGTCTAATAAAAAGCTGACTGGCCAATAACTAAGCGATTGATGGATAGGTGGGGCTGGTGGGCAGAGAGAATAAATAGGAGGAGGACTCTAGAAGAGAGAATATAGGAGAAAGAGAGCGAGACAACTGGGGCCAGCCAGGCATCCACCAGCCAGACAGACACGGAAGAAGCAGAAAAAGTAGAACATACAGAATGAAAGGTAAAAAGCCCTGAGGCAAAACGCAGATGAAGAGAAACAGGTTAAATTAAGTTATGATAGCTAGTGGGACAAGCCTAACGTAAGGCTGAACATTCATAACTAATAATAAGTCTCCATGGGAGCTGGTAGGCAGCCCAAGGAAAGCCTGCTACATCCTGGTTCCAACTTTCAGATCTTATCAAATATATTCAGGGTGGCGTGTCTCTAGACTCCGATCCCACGGCCTGAACCCCGTCCCTTCACAATCAGTACTCTACTGTAAATCCCTGATGTTCTCTCACACTCAGTAAAGACTGCAGATGTGAACTGTGCACCCCACACCTTTCAGCTTCCCACTGTTTAATTTTCAGACTGTTAGACAGTTCTTGTATCCTACTTTATGCACCTACCAAAGGTCTGACCTGCTAATAGTGTCTCTTTAAAAGAAAACAGACTTGTTCACCAAGAGAAACACATAAAGTACTTGCCTGTTCACATTTTTCCAAGATGATATAAAACTTATTCTAACCACTAATTTTCATTTCCCCTTGAATTAATAATACCAGAATCCTCAGCACATATTTTTCATGTGATTCTGACTTTAGCATGAATCACCTGTAATTTTTTCACCTCCACACCTAGTAAGTAATTGAGCCAAACTCTAATAACGCTTCCAACATATATAAACCAAATCCATCCAGTAGAACAATTACTCTCAAATGTTACATGAAAAAGTCCTTTTCAGAAATACACCTTCATATCTTAACTCTGACAACACCCAATCCAAAAGCAGTAGCTAGGCATGGTCTTCTTTGTCACCTGACACCTTGGTGAGCCAAGGACTCCCACAATGTTCATGTGCTATAAGGTCAGGGTAGCATAGACATGCCAGCTGGCCCTGCTTCTCTACTGAGTCAATTAATGTCATTAAACTCAAACAATGTTACCTGCTGGGAGACAGGAATGACACTCATTATTATTAAAGGAAGTTTCTTTCCTTATATACACAAATTCCTTAAACTGTGTGTAAGTCTTCAGTAGGTGTTTTTATATTTTATACTGAACCTTAAGCAGCTATACCAGCCAAAAGAGGGGTACTGCCATGGCCATCAACATGTAAAAACCTAGCCCCAAACTACGTGACTGAAGGAACAAAAAGGGTGCACCTTGGGGCTACCTAAGTCTCTCTTGTGAAAACAAGTCAGGTACACAGGTCCTCTGTATCCGTCAGCTCTGGAGGGCTGTGAAACTCTGAGCTTGCGATGGTCCCATGAGCTGTCGATTCAATCTGTAAATAAGGAAATGCATGGCAGGACGCATCTCTTAACCACATCTGCAGACCATTCAAGTCTGCCTCAGTGATGAAGATGAGCACACAAGGTCGCAGACAGACCCACCTTTGTATCAAGGGTCTGCAGGCAGGAACCCCTTCTGCAACAGTAGACTCATCTACTCTATGCTCAGTTATGACATTCAGATTCTACTACAAGACAGGAACATTCTATCAAATGGGAAAAAATCAGTTACCTTCAGCAACCAAAACATGGAAACATACAAAAATACACCTAGATAAATTCAGCAAATCAAGGGGGAAATGTGCTCTGGTTGTCTTTTACTGGGAAAGTCCTTTTGCAGGAAATTCAATTTCCCATAAGCAATACGTTCAGGCATAGGATCCAATTCAATAAATGGTTTGTTTTGTTTTCTACTTTTCCTTTGTACATAATGACTCTGCAATCCACAAACCTGAAACTGTAGTAACATCTGTGTAAGCTAGCTGAGCTACACAGAAACAGTGTGATCTACTAGCTGGTGACCCTTGTCTAGGATACAGTGTTTATTATAGTTAACAGTGTTTCTGTACTGCCTCATCTGATCTACTTCTCACTCAGCTAAGGACTAATCTTCCCACTACTCTGGAGCCACCTTGCTAAAGGTGGGAGCTGATTCTAGGTTTTATCCTGTGGACTCATCTCACAGCACTTAAGACAATAACTAATAATGCCAAATAAGTGGTTTTAATACACAAGGGAAATTTTTACATATCTGAACTTGAATAACCCACAAATGATTTCTTCCACAAAGCTGAAACATACACAGTTGATGAAGAAAATGGGAGAACATGACCGGTAAACCAACACTAAGAATTTGGACCGTTCAAATATTACCCCACAGCGGAAGCAGGAAGACTGCCAGAGGAACTCCAAAAACTTCACAGTACTTGAACAACAGTGGCAAAAACTGCCAGTCAACTTTCTCATAACTCAAAATTAACCAAAGGTTTGCAATAACCAGGGAGCATCACTGTCAGGAAGAACAGAGGCTCTGAAAGAGTTCAGTCCCTCCTACCCTATCCTGCTCTCCCCAGCACTGGTGACCTGAAAAATCCAACAGGTTCAAAGCACAGGAACCCCAGCAGCCGGGGGCTACCCAGGAACTCTTCTAAAGGTCCATTCTCAGAAGCTGCCATTCTTGACCTGTCCAGCTGTTCCCTGGAAATGCTGCCCCTGTGCTTATCTGCATTTGATCTGACTCAGGTTGCCACCTTTCACCAGAACGGCCTCTGCCAAAAACAAACAGGGCCAACCTTCTTAAAACTCAGCTGCCAGAGGCAGTGGTGACAGCTACACACACAAGCTACATATAAAGATAAGAAGTGGAGGAATAACATGTTCATGTGTAATTTTTAAAAGATCCAATATTTTCATGAAAATCTGAAAGGCCCAGTTTGTTCATAAAGCTGTATAGATAGATGTTAAGGGTCTTGTGTGTGTGCACAAGCTGGAGAAAGATCTAAGACGGCCCTAAGACTGCCTTTGGCTCTGCACAAGCAGCAAATGCAGGCTAAGGCAGAGTTACACAATGCTCCCAGGAGCACTGCGGGCATGCACCATCATTCAGGGATCCTTGGCAAAGACTAGATGTATTAGTTTCTATGCATTAATGAAAATAATTGTATGTGGCCAATAATTTACGCAGACTTCAGTGGCCACACATAAGACACACAGCTTACATAATATACCAAGAACTAATACACAAACAAAAAGCAACAAGACCAAATCCCAGGGAAGAGAAAGGGCAAATACCCAGAGAGCTCATTTAATATATTTTTACACATCCAGTTTTTAATAAAAGAGCTGAGACAAACAATGAATAATGAAGTTCAGTGCATAAGAAACACAGGACAGTGCGTACAGACGGATGCGGAGGGCAGCATCAGCAGAAAGACGTACACCCTGGACTTACTAGACAAAGCCATCAATTCTTATAGATAAACTTTCAAAGAGTTCATAGAAATTGTATTTCAATAAAAGGGAAAAACCAACTTGATGTTAATTCCAATGGGATAAATTTAATTGTACTGACAATAAGAAAACAATGAAATGTGGATATAAAGTATGACACTAGCCCAAAGCCATTGCAATCAAGTTACAAAATCCCCCAGATATATTGTTACTCATACTGTAATACTTCAAAAAAGGGATTACAGGTAAAGTATTTATAATTTTGCCTAATAAACTTCCCATGAAAAGCAACGTGAGGGGGCACCAAAATGTAAGGAGCAGCCATCTCAGAATAATAGTAGGGATAATTTTCTACCTTAACTAATGATTTCTACAACACAACAAAGCAATGCAACAGTGATTTACGACTGAAATTTAAAAGCTCTAAGCAAACCAGGAGTCAAAGATACCTTCCTCGATCTTATCAAAATGATAAATAAATAAATGACTGCACGCTTTCTTTAATGTAAATTACTAGTAACAAATGTCTCCGATGACTACTTCTTCAACATAACTAGAAGTCTTAGCCAGTGCAATGAGACAGGAAAATGCAAACAGTCGGGAAGATATGAAATAAAACTGCCTCTATGGGTGGAATACATGAATATGCAGAAAATCCCAAGGAGTCCACAAAAGTCACAAGTACTAATAAGTGAGTTGAACAATACTGTAGGATTCAAGAACATGTAAACATCAACATATGTATAGCAATAATTAGAAACATGTAAGTCCACAGACACCATTTATGAGAGCACCAAACGAACAAACATACAAATGTAACGAAACAGGAATAAGACGTTTATGCTGAAAGCTGAAAAACAGTAGGAGAAACCTATGTTCTGAGTAAGCAGAAGCACCAACTAGCAAATTACAAGACACCTAAGATGCCAGTCACCCCAAAGTGATTTATAACTTAAATGCAGTCCTAACCAAATCCCCACCCTGTTCTGGAGAAGTGTGCCTCTAAAAATTACACAGGAAGAAAAGGAGCTATAACATCTGAAACAATTTGAAAAATAACCAAGCTGGAGAATTCAGTCTTCCTGATTTAAAGACACACTACAAAACTACATTGCAGAGTGGTTTGCACCAAAGGAGAGATACACAGAATGATATGGAGAACAGAACAGAATGACCAGAAACAAATGGAGCCACACATATACAGTGAATTGCCTACTCACAATAGTGCCAAAAAAAATCTTGCTGAAGGACAGTAAGAATGATTCTCCCAGATGCTGCCAAATTTGTGCATAAGTAAAAGAAAGTGGGCAGAGAAAGGCACAGCCTACACCTCACATTATAAATAAAAAGTAACAAACAACAGATCCTCAGTACAATACTACCTAAAACTACAAAAGATCTAGAGAAAAACAAAAAATCTTTGCAAACTTGGGTTGTATGCAAATCATTTAACAAGGAAAAAGAACTGACTCGATGGACTTCATCAAAACTGAAGTTTCCCTCACTCCCTTCACGTGTCAGGAAAAGACTCAAAGAAAACACTTGTGAACAAAAACTAAGATAAAATAAACAACTGTGAACATATACACAATATATATCACATATATACATTATATATGCATATAATTAAGATTTATGTTCAGATTGAACAAAAATTAATTAGATAATAAAAACTCAATAAAATGACAAAAACTTCCACCAGATGCCTCACAGAAGAACATACGCATGACAAAAAGCGGCAAAGGAAAATGTCTTACATATTAGTTAACTAAAAACTCAAATAAAATCACCTGTGAGAACCAGGCACAGAGGCCCACAGCTGCAATCCCAGCTTCCGGAGGTGCTGGCACGAGAACCAAGAGTTCAAGGCCAGTTTCAGCTTCAGAGCCAACTAGAAGCCAGACTGGGCTATTTGAGACCCTGTCTCAAATTTTAAAAAAATGAAAAGCCAATGAGTCCTGCTAAAGCAGGAGCCTGATGCACAGCAACGTGGACCATCAACCAAGTGCAGCACACAGCAGCCACCATGGAAAACTGTAGTGCTAAAATGTTAACCACGCACCTGCCACCTGGCCCAACATTCCACATCAAAATATTTAACCAAAGGAAATGAAAACTAATGTCTCTTAAGACTTAAATATGAATGTACCTCAAAGTGCATTTTTATAGAAGCTTCATTCCAAAATACAAAAACTCAGAAACAACCTAAATGTCCACCAACTACTGTGGCCTACTCACATAAGGAAATGCCACTCCCCTTTTTAAAGGAGGCACGACGTGCTGGTTACAGGCACCAAAATGGGTGAGCCAGAGAAGCATTCAGTGAAAGACTGCTGGCACAGCGGTCTGCACTGTACCATTCCACTTACACAATTCCAGACAAGGGAAAAGGGGCAGAGAAAAAAAATCTGTAGCTACCCAGGATGACGCCAATGAGCAAACTGGTGATGTTACATGACCAGGCATTTGTCAGAGTGTATATAAAGATAACTAGTTTATTAGTGGAAGGTTTGCCATAAACTAAAATGTGAAAGAAATGTCCCATGAGAAAATGTTACTGGAAACTGGAGTAAGAAAGGAGACACACAGAGAAACCAAACCCCTAAAATGTTTCCAAATCTATAAGCAAAAGGTATCATTACTAAGAAATACATACAGAGTGGCCTTTCAAAAGTTTACATTGTACAAGAAACAGAAAACTTAGTGGAAATTTATAAGGAACAGGTTGCCAGTAGGAGCTGTGACTGTGAACCTTAGAATTTACTCGTTTTCCTCCTTTTTCACAAACAGAAACATCTCACCCACCTCAATCCATTCCCATGTGGCTGTGTCATCAAGAAAGAGCCCCTTCAAAGTTTTCTTTATTCATAAAAATTCTATATACTTTACAAATCTGACAGTAGCTGGGTGTTCAATATAAAGTGACCCATTAGGCAAATTCTTGTCCATTCAAGCTTGAGACAAGTTAATTAGTGATCGTCTCTTTTTTCACTGCCACACACACAGACAAAAGAACAATGTTTCTCTGAATAATTTTCCAAGCAGTTTCCTTTTTCTGTGAAGTATTAAGATTAAAATTTTTCTTAAAAACTCAAAATTCCTGGGCTAATTACCCATTAAGACGACACATTTTTCCATTTCATAAAAGTGGTACGACTTAACTTTCTCATTTTGTTTTATGTTTATTTCATTTGGATTATGCTGTTGCTAGGCAACCAGTTCACATTTCCCAGCCCACGGAAACGCCTCCTAGCCATCCTGGGGGACACCAAACTTCCTCACCGGGCAATTCTCCACAACTATTGCACTGCACCAAGAAGAAGCAGCAGTACCAGCATCTTCCATGGGCCGTTTATCCCAACAGGTGTGGCACAGACAACCCCAAAGCAACAGAAAGTGTGGCTGAGAGGACCACAAGTGCAAGGCTCTGCAATTCTCATCGGTTGCTGTCACGCCTCTGCAAGCTTTTCCCTTAAATCTTGAGGTGAGATGATTGTTGGCCCACCCAGTAACAAGACAGTAATCCCTCAACTACACAGCATGCAAACGTGTTCCTGAGCCATCCACCGATCCGGGCGGTAAAGATTCGGGGCGGACGATATGTCCGTGTGTGCACAGTGGAAGAAGTCGGAATTCGTGGGGGTGGG
>CABHPR010138619.1:7824-22799 GCA_902168415.1 Peromyscus melanophrys
AGGGAGGAAGGAAGGAAGGAAGGAAGGAAGGAAGGAAGGAAGGAAGGAAGGAGACTTACAGACTAATTTCCTTTATGAACTGGACTCAAAATTCTCAGTAAAGTACTTACAAACTGATTCCAGTTTCATATCAAAAAGATAATCTACCCTGATTAAGTATGCTTCACCCCAGAGATAGAGGGATGGTTCAACATAAGTAAACTGAAAATTCAATCCACCACATAAACCAACTGAAAAGACAAAACTATATGGTTATCTCATTAAATGCAAAAAAAAAAATTGAAAATACAACAGCCCTTCATGATAAAAGTCCTATAGAGATTAGAAATGCAAGGTATATACCTCAACATATTAAAGACAGTTTACAGCAAGCCATAGCCAACATCAACTTAATTGAAGAGAAACTCAAAGCAATTCTACTAAATTCAGAACAAGACAAGGTTGTCTACTCTCTTCATACCTATTTAATACAATATTTGAAGTCTTAACTAGAGCAATAAGACAGCTGAAGTTGTTCAAGGAGTTACAAATTAGAAAGAAAAAAGTAAAAATTTCTTTATTTTCAGATGATATGATTGTATATCTAAGTGGTCCTAAAAGTTCTGCCAGGGGTTGGGGATTTAGCTCAGTGGTAGAGTGCTTGCCTAGCAAGCGCAAGGCCCTGGGTTCGATCCTCAGCTGCAAAGAAAAAAAAAAAGTTCTGCCAGGAATCTTCTAAGGCTGAAAAACACTTTCAGTAAAGTAGCTGGATACAAAATTAACTCACAAAAATCAGTAGTCCTCTTATATACAAATGACAAATGGACTGAGAAAGAAACCAGGGTAACAATATCTTTCACAATATTCTCAAACAATATAAAATATAATGTGGTAACTTTATCTAAGTAAGCAAAACACATATATTAAAAATCTTCAAGTCATTGAAGAAAGAAACTGAAGAAGATACAAGAAGATAGAAAAATCTCCCATGCTAATGGATCAATAGGATTAACATAGTAAAGATGCCCATCCTACCAAAAGCAATCTACTTTGGGTACATTGAATCGACATAAGATTCAGTGCAATCCCCATAAAAATTCTAACACAATTCCTCACAGATCTCAAAAGGATAATTTTCAGCTTCATATGGAAACACAAAAAAAACCTCAGGAAATGCTAAAACCATCTTGAATAACAAAATACCTGCTGAAGGTATCACCATCACTGACATCAAACTGTAAGCCTTAGTAATAAAAGCAGCATAGTATTGGAACAAAAACAGACATGTTGGTCAATGAAATCAAACTGAAGACATAGACCTACATCCACACACCTATATACTTTTTATAAAGAAACTAGAAATACACATTCAACAAATAGTATCTTTATCAAATGGTGCTTGTCAAACTGGGTGGCTACATGTAGAAGAATCCAAATAGATCCATACTTATCATCCTGCACAAAACTTAAGTCCAAATAGATCAAAGATCTCAGCATAAAACCAGATACACTGAACCTGATAGAAAAGCAGGGAACAAGCTTGAACTCATTGACACAGGAAAAGGCTTTCTGAAGAAAACATTGTTAGCACAAGCACTAAGATAAACAATTAATAAATGGGTCTTCATGAAACCGAGAAGCTACTATACAGGAAGGGACACCATCATTAGGACAAAATGGCAGCAAACAGAACAGGAAAAGATTTTTACCAACTGTACATCTGACAGAGCTCTAATATCCAAAATATATAAAGAACTAAAAAACCTGAATATCAAGAAAGCAAATTATCTAATTTAAAGAGGGAGTATAGATCTAAACAGAAAAGTTTCAATATAAGAAATGCAACTGGCTGAGAAACACTTAAAGAAAATTTCAACATCCTTAGTCATTAGGGAAATGCAAATCAAAACTACTTTGACATTGCACCTTACACCTGTCAGAATGGCGGATCAATAAAATAAATGGCAGCCCATGCTGGAGAGGGTGTTGAGTGAGAGGAACATGTAAACAGTGCTGGTAGGACTGCAAAGTTGTACAGCCACTATGGAAGTCAGTGTGGTGTTGCCTCAGGAATATGGGAATTGATCTGACTCATGGTCCAGTTATACCACTTAGACATATCCTCAAAAGACACTTTATCCTACCACAGACACACTTGCTCAGTCATGCTCATTGCTGCTCTATTAATAATATCCAGAAATTTGAAACAACTTAGGCATCCTCTGGTAGGTGAATAGATAAAGAAAACGTGGTATAGTTGCACAATGGAA
Source organism: Peromyscus melanophrys (assembly GCA_902168415.1). Lineage (NCBI taxonomy): Eukaryota > Metazoa > Chordata > Mammalia > Rodentia > Cricetidae > Peromyscus > Peromyscus melanophrys. Next base: position 10,074 of record CABHPR010138619.1, read on the forward strand.
TACTCCCTAGTCATTTTAAAAAATTAAACCATGAAATTTGCAGGTAAATGGGTGGAACTGGAGGAAAAAAAAAAACATCCTGAGTGAAGTAACCAAGACCCAGAAAGATAAATGTGGTATGCATTCACTTGTATGTGGATATTAGCTGTTAAGTCAATGATAACTAAGCTATAATCTGCAGGACCACTGAGGTTAGGTATAGAATAAGAGTCTAGGCAGAATAGATAGATATCCTTGGAAAGAGAATAGATAGTTATGAACAGTGGGGGTAGGGTCAAGTTGGAGGGGACACTGGAATAGGAGGGTTGAGCAGAGAGGGAGAGGGAAGGTGGGATGAAGGAGGGAATAAGGGGAGGAAAAGCTAAAATTAAGTGCCATTTGAGGAGGAGTATGGGAACCTAATACAGCAGAATCTTCCATATATATGCAATCTAAATGAAATTGCCAAATAATGGGGTAGGCAGAGCCCCAACTGGACATCTCTTGTCACTAACTGAAGCTTCCAGTACTAGGAATTGATTTCATCTAATTGAGGGGTTTTTTTTTTTGTTTTTGTTTTTGTTTTTTTTGTTTGTTTGTTTGTTTTGCCAAAGGGGCCCATGAGAATTCCTAAACAACCCAAGCTGTTGCTAAGACGATAGATTGCTCTCCACAAACTGAAGGCAAGACCCTTTTGTCAAAGACAACACCTACACAGCTTATTGAACATGGAGAGGTCGAGCTGGTGCCAACATGTAACTTTCACCCTACAGTTAGCATCTTCGGTATGCTACCAAAAGAGGGACATAAACACCAACCTATGTACAAACCCTTCAGTTGACAATGGTATTCTGCCTGTAAAATATGGTATTGTAACAGCGGCACAAAGCTTGTAGAAGTAATCAACTAATATTTGATTTGAATTAAGCCACTCCATGAGATAAAATCCATACCTATCATATGGTGACCAAGAACCTAATAGTAGATATCCCAGGGTTAAATCAAACACTACTTTCTTACAAATGAGCACAGCAATAAATTGACTTCTAATGGCATCCTGCTATATGCACAGTTCAGTGCCTTGCTCAGCCATCATCAGAGAAGCTTCCTTCTACAGCAGATGGGAATAAATACAGAAACTCATAGCCAGACAATATTCACAGTGAGACTTAGCCCTAAGGAAGATATCTTCATCAAGTCCTTCCCCTCAGGGCTCATAAAAAGTATGGAAGAGGTAAGAGAAAGAATATGAGAGCCAGATGAGATGAAGAATACCAAGGAAACAATGTCATCTAAATCAACAGGATTAATGCATATAAGAATGTACAAATACAGAGGCAGTATACACAGTCTTCACCGATCAGCACCAGATGAGGATCTAGAGCTGAAAGAAGTGGACAAATGTCCCATTCCTATTCTGGAAGCTATCTCCAATCTATAACCTCTTGCAAGTGAACATTTAGTGTTTTCCAAGGGAATCTTTCTGGGAAAACAACCTCAAGGGTAGGCCACATGCCCAGCAGTGGATAGCCAACAGAAAACAAGGTCAGTTACATCTTTGGAGGTTTGTGTATGTATTATGGCTTCCAGTTTTGTGTTTTTATGGGATTCCTGAGTGTTCAAACTAGTGGGTCTCTATCTATGTTTCCTGTGCATTTTCTTTCCCGCTTTCCCTCATGTTTGATGGTTTTGTCCTATTCCAATGTGTTGGGTTTTTTTTATCTTATTTTATTATCACCCCTTAGAAGCCTGTTTGTTTTCTAATGAGAGACAGAAACAGGCTGGTTTCAGATGGGAGGGAAGGTGGAGAGGACCTAGGAGGTGTAGAGGGAAGGGCAAATCTTAATCAGAATATATTATAATGAGAAAAAAATCTATTTTCAATAAAAGGAATATAGATAGTTTTAAAAGGTAAATGAGGAAAATAAGGTAGGGTGTTAAAACAATAGAAAGCACATTGTAAGGGAACAGGACTTACCCAATTTCCTCTTCTAAGAACACTAATCAACAACTTTTGTAAAAAGCACTGATCTCTCATGTCGTAGGACAAAACAAATTGGAACTTCTTAAAATTTATCAAGTGAAAATTAGCAATATCACGAACAAATCCAAGTTAATACTAGTTAGTATTCCTTGTTATAATAATAACAATATTAAAAATAGAATTTACTCAGTAAGATTTAATATTGTTTTATTTTCTCAGCTAGAAGTGTATATATTAATAAAATAACTATCAATGTGCTACAAAGATTATCAATTCATTGAAATAACATTTAAAAGTAAAAAAACAGGAAGAATCATGGTAAAATGAGACCCTACAATGATCATTCATTTCTACATCCAGGGCCCAGTGGCAAGGATGGTTCTTACCCATCATCACTTCATTATTCATTGAGCATATTTCCATCTTCCTTTTAGAACCAGACTGTCTGGTATCTATCACCTGTCTCCTCAAATTACATATGTTCTTGTTTTGTAGTGTTCTAACTTGAATCTAAGCACATTTGAAAGAAAAATCACTGTGCCCTTTCCTACCACATCCAAATTATGTGAAAAGTTTTCTCTACTTCTGAAATATTATAGTATTATTTCTGGGGTTTGGCTATTTAGAAGTTCATATTGTATCAATCACATTTCTTACTTCATAGTATTATCACATGTCTTCATAAAAAGCATACAGATCTTTGTTTTTGAGATAGTGTAATTTTGTAGGATACCTATTATTTATGATAATCTCCTTGCCTTGTCCTCTTAAGTACTAGCATTACAGGTATGAGCCATTGTTATCTTTCTAGTTAGTGGCATGAACCTGGGAGAGTGGAGCCTAAAAATGTCTCATGAAATAGCCAACTTTATTTAGAGAATCAGACAATTTATATTCTGAGGGTATTATTGAGAGTAAAGCAAGATCATATAAGCAAAGCTCAAATGAGTTCAGGTTGTATACATGACTACAAGATCACATGAGTTTAGGTTTATACAGTTAAGAGGACAACACATGCTTGGAGACATCATCTAAATAATAATAGTAAAATGATATGCAATCTAAAGTAAAACCCACTCCTATTTACACTTGGGAGGGGCAAGAAAGCACATTCTAGGAACAATCCATGTGACAGACAAACAAAGGTTACAAAACTCTTGCCTTACCTACTTGGAGTTTTCTCTCAAGTTCTCAGAAGTCTTCTAATAGGACTTCATTCATGGACCATGTTTCAAAAAGCTACCATGCCCAACCACTGTATTTCCTCTTTCCTACTGTCATCTCTAGGTCTAATCCTCCTTCCTTCTATTTACAGTTGTTCAGGGACTCATCCAGCTGGGATTTCAATCTCTCCAATTCTCTTCTTCTCTTTTAAGTGAGGCAACTTGAAAGTTTCATTCTGAAGACTAATTAGTCATGAGGAAGTCGTGTTCTTCTTGCACAGTAAACATGAGTTCTGTGATGGCAGCCACTCTATCTAATTAATCTCCACATTTGGCTGACTTCATTGCTCTCCACATAAATGATCAATGAATATTTGCTAAGGGGTTGCATAAAATGTCCTCAGAGTTCATTATGAAATCATTTTTATCATAAAGTGCAGAGATGTGGTGGTATTCTTTAGATTCCCATTTATATAGGTCCTCCCATACCTACTTTTCATCACATGCTCTTTAATCACATGCTTCATATAACAGAAGACATGCAAATTATTGTTCCTCTAATTTTGCTTAGGCAACATGCCCATAGACTGGACCCATTGCTTGTATTTTGCCCTGCTTGGATGCTCAGAGAAATGGCTGACATATTTCTACTTTGGCTTATAATCATGTTGGTAAACATCTTTTGTTTTTACAATTTTATTCACATTCCCATTGCTGTGATCACTTTGTTACCAGTTGTTCATCTATTTATCAGAAATATTCTATGCAATAAATGATTGACAGGAAATACATTAAGATACAAGACAGTGAGTTTGAACAAAATAAACAACCCAACTCTCAAAGAGTGGCCATTCCTTCAGACAACAAAAGTAAAATAAAATAAACAGGCAAGTTCTGATCCAGGAAAATATTTTCAAATTAAATCCATCTGAAATGATCATCTGACTTTTTATTTGTGGCACTAGGTGAAGAAGGTGAAGGGACAGCGTCTACAGAAAAAAATAGAACAGAAGATTTGAAGACCAAGGCCATTTCTGCAACAAAAAGTTCTTTTGTCTACCTTGGTAAAAGACATAGAGACATAGCTTTGTGGATTTACAAGATGTCAGATAACATCCCAATAATCTGTTTCAGTTAAAGATATAAGATAAATGAGCAAAACACTCCCTTGAAACTGGCAATTTGATTGAAAAAAAATCTCTTGAAAGTAGTTATCTAAGCTTTATTGGACAAATTACTAATGATCATAGTAAAACCTAGCTGTACACTGGATGAAACTATGAGAGAAAACTTCTGTAGAATTATATTAGGAGATTAGATGTATTTAATCTCTAATGGTATTTATTTGGCTGACCAAAAGCAGTAGGCAAATATATTACTGTCACGGGGCGGGGAGGGGGGCTAGCAATATACAAAATTAGTTGACATTTTGTGGATTATATCAGACTACTTGGGTGTGTGATCTTTAAGAAGTCAATTACCTTTTGGTCAGCTACCTCATCCATAAAATAGGCATGATAAACAGCATCCTTGTGTTGTTTTAGGGATTAAAGCAGGGTGTAAACTTACTCTTACTTTGTTTATATACCAAAATAGGGATCTAATTCTCAGTACTGTGAAGAGAAATATACTAAAGAATTTTAATGACTAGAAGGCCAAGAAAATAGGAATTTAAGAAAACAGAAAACCAAAAGCAAATTGGTATAATCTACAAATTTAAAGTGAAGTATACAGCAAGGTGAAAAAAGCTAAATAATATTAAAATAAAACAAGGTAAGTGTTTTATAATGAAACCTGAGTTTTGGATTGAATTACTGCAAAGCATGTCATACAATATTTAAAACAGATCCCTATTTTTGTATTTTAGTTCTGGAAACAAGAAGCTAAATATTCAATGTATCTAGTTCTACTTTGTGAACATTTTCCAATACAGACACTTAGATATTTACTTAATTCCATTTTTGTTTTTCTCTGTCCTCCATATGATTGTCTCCTTTTTTCTGGTTTTGTTTTGTTTTGCTTTCAAGTCAGGGTTTCTCTGTGTAGTTTTGGTGCCTGTCCTGGATCTCACTCTGTAGTCCAGATTGGCCTCGAACTCAAAAAGATCCACCTGGTTCTGTCTCCCGAGTGCTTAGATTAAAGGCGTGTGCCACCACCACCCAGCTTGATTGCCTCCTTTTCAAAAACAAGGCTGTTTATTCTGTTCACTTATACTCATCTGGTTTTTAATACTCTGCCTGCCAATTCTTTACTATACACAATCTATTTGAAAGTCAATAAATATATGCTGTAAGAATGGTCACTGCAGCTGGGGATGTGATTTAAGGGAGTTTGCCTCAATGGAAAGTCCAAAAATATTTTTAAAACTGTGCCACATACTGAATGAGGAAGTCTCATTCAGTGGGTCATTCACATGAGTTTTACATTAATCCTTCTCAATTGACAATTACCATCTCAGTTTTATTGTAAAATAGAAACTAACTTTACCATAGAAGTATAAACAATAAGAGGCAGCATAGAGATTTGAACTCATGCCTGACTCTGATTCCTTGATATTCTTAACACACCTTCCATTATACATTCTCAAAGTGCAAGACCATACCAGACTTTTGTGCCATTGACTTGATAAAGACTCGATGATGCAGTGTTCTCACACATTGATGGTAGTGCAGATTCCTCTATACCTGATACTTTATTTAATATTTGAGTTTTTCATGGAAGTCTTTCTCATCTTCTGAAAGTCTTTCTCTCATCCTAATGGTTTTAAGTTACTGCATCTCTGGTTTTGGTGTTTGGAAAGAGCATTTGAAATGTTTGGTTTCATTTCCACTCATCTGCCCAACAGTGCAATAAAGAACAAACACATGAAGTGAGGCAGGCCCTGTCCTGTAACGAGAAGTTAGTACTTTTCTCATAGAGGAAGTTCCATAAGTTCTTGGAGAAATGGAATCCTGGGAGATCACTTTGTGGGTAAATGTGCTTGCCAAGAAGCCCAAGAACCTGTCTTCTATCCTGGAATCCATGTGGTGGCAGGACCGAATCAAACGTGGCAAGGTGTCCTCTGATCGCCATCTATGTGCCATGGTATACACACACCCACACGGAAACACAGACAACCCACATGCAGGCACATAAACACACAACTAGATAGATAAAGGAAAACTCTAAAGAATATAATACTATCACTTTGTTTCATGATTCTCATGGATTTTTAAAAATCCTATTAATTTGCTTTGTCAAAATGAACTTTTCTCATACCTGGCAGGACATTGTGTTTCGTGTGTTCACTGTGAATCCAAGCACACTCTATTGTTCTCAGAGAGCTTATGTAATTCAGGGAACTGGGGAAGGGCTAAGTGTTGTATTCATTCTGGTGACATAGAAAATGTTGTTAATATCAAAAACTGCTGTTTTGGAAGGATGGTTGTTCCAGTTGTATGCTGCCCACAGAAATCGCCTTATCCGTGAGGTGTGTAGTATAAACTTTCTGAAACCTTTTGAAGAACGTGTTTAGTTTTTAGTGACCCTTGTGCAGCAGGAACTGAGTTAACGTCCTTTGTGTCGCCACAGCCACAAACCTCTGAGGCTGTGCCCCTTTTACCTGCTCAGATTCACAGCCACAGCCCACGTGGTCTCTACTCAGACAGTCGGGCTTATAACCTGTAAAGATTTTTCACATTAGGTATACAATTCCCTTGCTCTCCTGGGCTAAGATATCTCACATGATAGAATGGACATTTTGCAGTTGTTCTATGGGGTAAACTGTTAAATCTGTAACAGTGATGAGGCATTATATATATATATATATATATATATATATATATATATATATATATATTACAAATATAGATATATAATGCAAATATACATTATGTTGTTGCATTTTTAAATTTGAATCTGAAAACAAAACAATCCTTAATTAATATAGATCAGTTACAATAACCAACATTTCTCAGAACTTAACTCAAGAAATCATTTTAAAATTCTCTGTAGCTAGCTGGTCACCTAGAGAAGGAAGTCTTTCCACTGTGCTCATTCACAGATGAAAGTAGGGCTGAGCTAACATGGTAGATAAATTGGATTTATGAAGACACGAGGCATGTGTGCATTAGAGTATAGCTTTGGAACTTAGTTTAAAGAATTTTAAAGCCGGTACTCCTAACCACCACTGTGGTCTCACTAAGCCAGTGTTGATGCTTAACACATCACAGAGAACAGAGGTTAGAGTTTCTTAAGAGCAACCCATGAAACACTATTAAAATTATTTGCCCCACTCTAAACTTCAGAGTCAGAATATCATGATAGAATACTGAAGATGTCCAAGGAAACAAACCACTTGAGTGATTCTTTGATAAAGTATTTTAAGGATAACTTACTAAATTCCCACTATATTGAAAGATTTTTTTATCTTTTCTTTCATTCTTTGCTTTTTTGCCTAATTTGAACTCTAATGCAAATGATGCTGATATTTATACCAAGGCAATGTGTATATTTCGGCACAGTATCTCTAACCCATTCTCTTCTCAGGAAATCATTAGACTATTAGTGAAGTGTAAGACTAATTGATAAGTGGTCTTACTAACAAAAAACCTGGAGCCAGATATTGGGGTGAAAACTGAGAAATCAACGGAATACGACAAGCCACAGCCAACTTCACCTTACCAACACCTCAGCTTCCAAAGAGAGCTACTTCCTGTATACACACACCTATATGCCTTTCTGTTCTGCCATCTCACTTCCTCTCTCCACCAGCTACATCACTTCCTGTCTGTACAGACCTCCAGACCGCTATGGTTAGTGCTGGGATTAAAGGCATGTGCCACCACACCTGGCCCTCTTCCCAATGTGGCCTTGAACTCACAGAGATCTGGATGGATCTCTGCCTCCCGAATGCTAGGATAAAAGGCAAGTGCTACTATTGCCTGACTTCTGTGTTTAATATAGTGGCTGACATTTTCCTCTGATCCTCAGATAAGCTTTATTGGGGTGTACAGTATATTGGGGGACACAATATATCACCACAGAGAATGGGTCTTTAAAGGTACAACTTTGAACTTCTTTCTATAGAATAATGTTTAGTAATTATAGTGTTAAAAGCTTTGAATAACATTACTTTAAGTACTGCCCACAAGTGTGTTGATATGTTGAAATTAAAGACCTCTGGACTTTTCCAATGGCCAATAGTTATAGGGAGCAGAAAAATCTCAGTAATTCTTATACAATCTACTCCAAATTCACAGATGTCCAAACGTTCAGGACATTCTATTTTCTTTCACTACATGAGCTATGGTAGATGGCCATTCCCACTGTTCACCCCTATTTACGAATTTTCAGTGCCACTGCTATACTTATTGCCATAGCTTTCTCTCCAACCCCAGGTTTTTTGTTGTTGTTTTTGTTGTTGATGATGATACCAGTTCAGCCAGCTCTATTAATGATAATCAAAAGTAGGCAGAAAAAGAAGACTTGGGAGATGCTTTTCATTGATTTTAATGTTGTCATAACAAAGGGACAACATAGGGAGGTGTCCTTCAGTCATCTCACCAAGAGAGCTGAGCAGCCTGCTGATGAGAAGCAGAAAATGAATATGCGTACCTATAAGAGCAAACCTTCCTGAAAATGAAGAACTCTGTTGGCGGGAGTCTTGTGTCTTCTGTTGGGTGACCAGAGGGATTAGAATTGTTAGGAATCATATAGAGTTCATTGGGGCCTTAGATGCCAAAATGTCTAGTGTGAATTGTTTTAAACTGTTGAGAGTAGAAGGCTGTGGTGATTAATATTGCCAACTTGACAGGACCTAGAACCACTCTAAGACAAACCTCTGGGCACATCTTTGAAGTAGTTTCTTGTGGTGATATTGTGTCCTCTTTTCACAGCTGAGGGAACTGGCCCCTCAGCAACTCAAGCACAATCTGCTGGAAATGAGTAATTCTAATGTGTATGCTATTCTAACTGCGCATACCATAAACTTAGGATGCTCTAAACAATCACACATTCTTCATGGTCACACGTCTTCTGTATGCTGATATCACAAACACAGAGCCAGTCACTGGGTATGGTGAGTCTAATAAGTGTAAAATATCTGGAATGAATTCGATTTTTGAGGCATGGAGAAAAGTGCTCCAAATGGTTTGGAGATTTATAACTTAAACTCCATGAGGACTCTGGGCCTGACTCAGGGAGAAGATGAAACTCTGACAAAGAGAACCAATAGATACAAATGCAATGAACTTTATGTGTGTACTGCTAGTGCCTTTCTTTTGGCCAAAAAGATAACAAAACCCCAATAAATTGTTGCGAAATGAGCTCTGGTTAACTGTCATGCCAAGTGTTTCTATAGTAGGATGCAGGCAATCGGGAATATGGGTTATGTATCATGACATAGCTTATCTCTGGTTGTCCATGTAAGTACTCAAGAGATGTCCAACAAAGTAAATAAATTTATTCTACCTGTCACAATAAAGATACAGATGACCTGAGTAAAAAAAAGTACACTTACCTTGGACTGTAATGGATTGTGAGATAAAGTATCAGAACTCTATGTGAAGTCCCTAAACAACAGCAGGTTTCAGTCTCTGTGGCTTACATACAGCTTCAGTCTGGTCACACCAGAGCATGTATATTTCCATACCTCTGTCTTAAGGTCTCAATTCTTTAAACTATACTCCATGAAAATTCTCACTCATCTCTCTTTCCCCAGTTGGTGCCAACACTTTACCCAGTATCTTGCATTCAGACTGTATGTTTGAATTGTCTCCTAATTATGTTCATTTAACGTATTTTGAGATTTCTCACCATAATTTCTCATATGCTAAAGTTAGCACAAAATGTCTGTGTAGGATCCTAGATAGATGGATCATTGATTAAGAGTACTTGTTACTCTTATAGAGAACCTGGGTTTGGTTCCCAAAACCCATGTGGCTATTCACCACTGTCTCTAACTTTAGTCCTAGGAATTAGAAAACAAAAAACAACAAAAACAAAAAAAAAATCTCCTTCTAGCCTTTGTGGGCTTTGTACATACATGATGCACTTACATACAGGCAAAACATTAATATGCATAAAGTAAAGATACATTTTTTAAAATGTGCATTTAAAACTCCTCACTATTCTGGCAAAGAAAGTGGGCCACATGCTCAGGAAGTCAAGTACCATATTTCTAGACATCCAAGTCAGTGGAAACAAGGGGAGGCATACACTTACCTTTAGCATCTGGTATTTTCTGAGTATCCAATTAAACAGGTATTATAAAAGCAAGGAGCCAAGGCTCCCTCAAATTAGAGGGTCTCAAAAATAATTTGAAGGTATGGCTTATGATTTGCTCAAGCATCTCTGAGATATTTGTTGAAAGTCAATAATACATTGTGAAATGTAGCCAACTTCAAGGCTCAGATCTAAAGGTTATTTTTCACATAAGGAAGACTTTGCCAAGTGGAAGGCACTTTCTTGTGTGTAAAGCTTTCCTGCTCATACTCTTATGAAGCCATCACACCCACTTTACTAGAGAAACAAGGTATGTATGATAATCCCCCCTTTACAGATAAGCATATTAAGCCCGAGTCTCATAGAGGCAGTGTATTTTCAACATCCCACAGCTCATAAACAGAAGAGTGCTTATTCTACCCAGGGCTCTGTAACTTCCAGTCACACATTCTTTCCCATTACAGCACATACGTCATTGATTGTTCCTGTCTGTCAGGTTCAGGGAGGTAGAAACTCAAGAGCCCAATTAAAGAACCATCAGTCACATCAGCATGTAGGGGCCAGCAAAAGTGACAAGCTGCATGATGAGGTTCAGTTGGACTCTGAAAGCTCCTCTCTTTAAGTTACTAAACATACAGCTCATGTTTATTTGAGCAACAGGCAAAGCTGTGTTCTAAGGTAAGTCTTATAGCATGATTTACAGAGCATAGGGATTTACTAAAAAGCATCTGCCAAAATCAATCTAGTCTAAATACAAAAATGTATTAAAAATCAAAGTTCATACAGATGAGATTTGACAAATACCACTCCAGTGGGTTTGTAGACAAGCAGGGGCTCTGAATTTCATCACTCACACAGTCAGACCTTTCCCCAGCCCCTACAAACAAAGTTATGTGGGTCATATATAAGTACAACTTGTTCTGGTAGCCTCTGGAATTAGCTCACACATTACAGATTTCTTTGGAATACTGGGCTCAGTTCTTAAAAGTTCTTGGCATTTGTACTTCTGCCCTCAGAAGACAGCACTTCAGTTTCGCTCCTTCTGGCACTGTCCTTATTTCTCTTACATATCGTCATTTCATCAAATGTATGTCCTCAACCTGATTCCAATTTTATTTTGTTTGTTGGGCCAGTGAACCTGGGTAACCCAAGGCACATGGCCAAACATCTGGTAACAATAAAAGCAATATTACAGTACAGGAACATCGAGAGTCCTGTGGCCATAAGGTAATGTGGGGTAGCTCTGAGAAATATAGAATAGTGTGTGTTCTTCCATGAGAGTTCTGTTCTCCAAGCTGACACAACTAGGTCAAAGGTCCCTGACAGCATGCTTTCAGGACATTAGGCTGAGGCAAAACAGTGCTTGCCTTTGCATCTGGTCCTTATTTCCATCTTGACTTATCATTTTTTCAAATAGTCTTAGACTCACAGAACCTTAAAAACTAGAGTGAGTGAGTGAGTGAGTGAGTGAGTGAGTGTGTGTGTGTGTGTGTGTGTGTGTGTGTGTGTGTGTGTGTGTGTATTAGATGCCCAGCTGAAAAGGACAGAACAGACAGCTTTTGTATGATGCCTTCTTGTGTTTCTTAGGTTTTGTTTTTATAGTTGGGCCTGGTAGAGGTCGGAAGACTCTAGGAAGTTCGTTTCTCCCTATCCACAACCTCAGTGGTTCTTTTCTTTTTTTCTGTGAGTTTGCTTTGTTGCTAGAGCCTAGGAGAGTGTTTGGTTCCTAGATGATGTGGACTGTATTTGGCAATCATGTAAATGTAAAAGTGACTCCCCATTTTCTCTCTGTTCTACTGTGAACCTCACTTCCCATGCCTTCTTCACCAGCTGCTGGATTTCCCCCACACTTTCTGTTTCCCTGAACCCTTCCTCCCTCTGTTCCCACATATTAACTCCAAAGAGCCATCTCAGTTCTTCCTGGAACTATTTCAATGAAATAAATTTGGTGTTTAAATTTTCCTTACTGCCTCTAACTTCAGAATTCAAGGTTTAAATTGAAGTGTACTATTCTCATTTTAGTTTCATATCAGATGCTTCCTTTACTTTTCAATATTGGTGTTGAGCCGCTGCTCTCTAATATAGATGAATGTGCTTTCTATTTGGAATCTATAAGGCAGACAGTGTAGCGTTCTATTTGAAAGTGTTTCTTAAGAAAGTCAATCCTGTGTCAATTGAGTCTTATCATCTACTGCTGTAACCAAGGAGAACAGCAAGAGTAGGTGCTGTTGCAAGGTTCTGGGGTCTCCCTGACCAAAATAAGGAAGTATCCTTCATCTTGATGCCATTTTTGTCTAATAACATATGGCTTTTAAAAGAATTGTTATGCAGACCTGTATAAAAGGTCTCTCTCTCTCTCTCTCTCTCTCTCTCTCTCTCTCTCTCTCTCTCTCTCTC
>CABHPR010138619.1:22809-37547 GCA_902168415.1 Peromyscus melanophrys
CTCTCTCTCTCTCTCTCTCTCTCTCTCTCTCTCTCTCTCTCTCTCTCCCTCTCTCCCTCCTTATTCCCCTCCTCATTGCTTACAAAGTATACAAAGTAGTAGGTTTCCATATTTCATCATCTTTCATTTAGGTTAGGCCTCCCTCCTTCACCTCTCAGCTTCTTCTCCCCTCCCCTGATCACTGCTTAAGCGTCCCATCCCCTAGTTTCCCTCATCTCTTCTCATACCACATGTGCTCTGCTATCCCTTCCTCCTTTATGGTAGCCTTCACTACGATGACCCTTTTACATTTTCCTGCCTTCTCCAAGTATACCAAGTTAAACACACATACACACACACAAATACACACACACACACACACACACACACACACACATACACATACATATATATACAAACAAACACACACACACACATACACACATGCACACACACCCACACACACCCACACACACATGCACACCTCTAAATGCTAGAAGCTAGAGTCCACAGACAAAAGAGAACATGAAACATTTGTCTTGCTGGACCTGGAGTACCTTAGTATAACTTTTTCTAGTTTTTATCCATTTACCTCAAAATTTCATAGTTTCACTCCTCTCTCTCTCTCTCTCTCTCTCTCTCTCTCTCTCTCTCTATATATATATATATATATATATAAATTGATAGTTATCTAGGATGAATTTATGTCTTATATTGTGAATTGAGGAGCAATGAATATAGATGGATATAGCTTTATAGCAGAATTTACTGAGCATAGGATTTACTAAAAACCATCTGCCAAAATCAATTTAGTCTAAATATGAAAATGTATTAGGAATCAAAGTTCACACAGATGAAATTTGACAAATACCACTCCAATGGGTTTGTAGACAAGCAAGGGCTCTGAATTTCATCACTCACACAGTCAGACCTTTCCCCAGCCCCTACAAACAAAGCTGTGTGGGTCATATATAAGCATGACCTCCTTCTAGGATGAATCTATTTCTTATCTATTGTGAATTGAGCAGCAATGAATATAGACATGTAAATGTCCCTATGGTAGGATATAGAGTCCTTTGTGTATAAACTCAGGGGTAAAGTAGCTGCATTATATGTTAGTATTCTGAGGAATTCTTACACTGATTTCCACAGTGTCTGCACAAGTTTACACTCTCACCAATACTGAATATGACATGCTCCTCTTTCCACACAGTCTCACCATCATCGGCTGCAGTCAGATTTCTTGATGATTACTGTTCTGGTTGGTGTGAGATGGACACTTAAAGCAGCGCAGTGGTGCTGAAAGGTATCGTACAGGCTTCTGAAGGAGAAAAGGTATCAATGCTACTTAACATCTGTGAACCCTAAACCATAATACTCATATTCCAAGCAAGATGTGCCGTATGGTGCAATAACAGCCAAACTGTCATGAGAATAACCAACCAGTCTCTAACTAGATGTGAAGCCCACTCCATAGGAGAGAGTCCATGCCTTGTAATACAAATCCAGCCTACACCTCATGGCCCTGTGTGGGACTTAGACTACCATGCTATGCTGCTTTATAAATATCTATGTTTATTCCCATAGGCAAATGCTCTACATTTCAATGAACTACTGTGAAAACCTGCAATAGGCACCACAAGACTGGACCTGCCAATAGTCAATCCCAGATAGGAAGGGGTTCATAGGGCCCGGCCACTCCCTGATAAACTAGTGGCTATTGGTGGATTCTGGGCAAGCGTAAACATCATTTCCAGTTACATACTAGCTGGTGAACCTACCAGGCACAAAGGGTTAGCTACAAACTGATGGTCACACAGATGATGCTGATGAAACTCAGAAAAATCACACAAGAAAACAATCAAGAATGAATAGTGTAAAGGGATTTGGAAAGGGTATAAAAGGGGCTGATGTGAGGTTCAAAGATGGTGGGAATAACAGTAATCAGAACATGTTATGTACATTACCAAATTGTCCCAAACCAAATTTAATAAAAAGTTTTTAGAAGGTCATTTCAGGGATCAGAATCTAGCTCAAGAAAAGAGTGCTTGTCTGGAGTGCACAAGACTCAGGTTTGTGCACAGTACCAAAAATAAAATAAAATACTTTTTTCCCTTTTATACTTGGATGATACCAAACATTAACATGACCTTCTAAAAAGTCCTTACTGGTCTTTAATTATATCATTGTTGAAAAATAAAACTATTAATTTTTATAGCTTCAGAATGCATTATTTTTCAATTAATATCTGTGATTCAAGGTAGAGAAATGATAAAGTATTCCTCTCCAAAGAGAATTGGCCTTACATATAGAAAAAAAAGTAGATTCATATTCTCTTTGAACAGTCATGCAGAAGTTGTTGGCTCTCCACTTTCAGACAAAATATTTTCTCCTCTGTTGCCATCCTGTTGTTATACATGGTCACACATTAGGCCTCTCTCAAAATTATACTATGAAAAATACCCAGATCCCAGGAGAGAAATGCTGCATGTTCTGTCTCCTGTGGTCCCACTTTTAAATCTTTAGATTTCTGTATTTAGCTTGGCATGTATGTAGAACCTCCCCCCCCCCCCCGCTGCCCAAACTAGGAAGGGACCATGGGAGTGTATTAGTTACTTTTCTGTTGTTGTGGTAGAATCCCTAGGAAAATAACACAACTTGGAGGAAAAAGAGTTTATTTTGGCTTTTAGTTCCAGAGGGGATACAGTCTATCATGGCTGGGAAGGTACCACAGTTAGGAAGAGGACGGATAACTTTCACTCACAAAGAGAGAGAGCAGAGAAGAAAGAACAGTAAGTGTGTCCAAACTGTAAAACCACAAAGTTCTACCTCACTGACACACTTCCTGTACCACAACTCCACCATACAAAGGTAACCTTTCCAAATAGCTGGGGATCACGGGTTTGAACACATGAACCTATAGTGAAGCATTTCATATTCAAACCACAGCTGAAGAGGGGAATATCTTAATGGAGCAAGGACAGCAGAGCATAGATAGTATGAAGGGATGTGGGGAATAATGAACAAGAAAGATTTAAATGGGGAAAGGGATGGAAGGGTATGGCAGAGGAAGGTGTGTGGACAGGAATAACTGATGCTAAGCATGTTTGAAAAGCAGTATGGAAACTTACAATTTTATAAGATTACTAAAGCATAATAAAAAAGAGTTAATGGAGGTAGCCTAAAGAGGTGGATGATGCCTTCTTTTAAATATTTCCTTAGAGCCAGCTCTAGTTTAGACAATCTGTCTTAGAGTTCATGATGTCTACCTACCAATCTTACAAGTGTTTCATGTCCTTCTCAACCACACTGTCTATCACTATGATGACCAGTCAACACATAGTTCTGTTTAGGACACTTGGGAACATTATAATGAACTTTCTTCTTATTTTAAAATGTTCATAGAGAACTTACTCAAGTTATGTGGCCTATCATAGATGACACAAAGAGAGTTAGAGTAAAAATTGTTTAAATTTTCCTGGTTCTCCATTGCCTTTTAAGACATTTCATATTTTCTTTAGCTTCCATGTTCAAGTTGATAAAACTGGAAAATATTTTAAATATCATATGGAAAAACAGAATTAAGTATTGGAAAATTAAAATATACAAGCTTAAACTAAATCATACATAGAAAACCTGTGTCAAATCTTTGATTTGTTTGTTGGATAATAAATAGAATTTCCTACGTCATATATTTGAAAGGTGACGAAACCTGACATTAATTCATTTGGTTTACCTGCCTAGAATAGAGAGTTTTTATGGTACCATTCTGGTCTCAGCTCCTTCTTCAGAGATATAGTTCTGTGGATGACATTAAAGGTCAATAGAAGAAGGATAGTGCTTTAAGGAATCTCAATAAGAAGATGGGAGAGACTGAGGTGAAATGTTTTGTAGATTGCTTCTCCTATAAAAACCCTGAGAAACTAATGTCAAAAAAACTAAAGCCTCACTTCTCATCTTCAGTTTTTGAAGGGCCCCAGGATGCATGAAATACACGTTTGTGCATGCATGCGCACGCGCGCGTGCGCGCACACACACACACACACACACACACACACACACACACACACACAAAGTATTTTGTCAGTTGAGAATGTCCTATAAATTCACATGGATGAATACAAAGATCTCCAGGGTCTAATATAGTTGCTCCATTTGTGAAACAAGCTTCTCAAAGTCTTAAGCCATGTGTACATTGGTGGAACTAAGGAAGTTTTAGCTGTCCTTCCCTCATGTTTGGATTCAGGGAGCAGTTCATATCTGGGATTATGGAAATAAGGAAAAAATGCTTCCACAAAGAAAAAAATATGAGATCCAATAGAATCACATCTTTCTTGGAGGTTATAAATGGCATGACTCTAAGGACTGAAGTTTCTACCGTTTTACTGTCAAAAGGGAAGTCAGTTTGAAATTGAAGCAATGTACGCAGGAGTGGAGAATCAAGAGGACCACAGAGAAGCTGAGTTACACTCCACACTGGTCATATGTGATACAGTGTCCCTACCTTTGGCTTTTTGGGCATCTTTTCCAATATAATTTGTAATTTTTGGCCAATCTATTTGGAAGTCAAAGAACCCTACATCATCAGTGAGGGAATGTGGTTTGCTTTGTGAATGAGTGTTTCTAGTCAAACACAACAAAGAAATCTGAAGGACAGCTTGATATTGGCATCATCTTTTCACCCCATAGCGACTTGGAAGGCCAGTAAGTTAGACATAGCCAGTCACAGCCCCTATAGATCTTGAAATATTTATCTCAACTTTCCCCATAGCTCCTTAGTGTGGAAGAGTTGTGGACATAATCCAAAAATGAGCAAAAGGATGAACGGTTCTAACATGTAAAAAAGGGAGGGAGAAACAAGAACCATGAGATCAGTAGAAGGGTTTTGTTTTTCTGTTCTGCTTCAGAATTTGTATGGTTGGAAGATGGAAAAATGGACCACTGATAAATTTAAATTGAGTTGAGTGAAATGTAATTATGCGAGTGTTGAATCATTACTTATAGGAATAAGTCTTGCTAGCTATCCAAGTTGGATTGGCTTACCACACTGCAGATGTGCAAGGTTAAAGTAGCAGCAGAGTGTCAGCATGTCCATGACATCAGGCATCCAGAGCAGATGGGAAACAGGAGCAGAAGCCAGCTTTGAGATGTCCTAATGTGGAAGCGACCATGGAAATTGCTTCAAGTCAGAAGAAACACAAAACTCTTAGTACTAAATTTAGTCAATGAGTAACTGATCAAAGTCAAAGTTCTCTGCCTTCAGTTTTCTTTCCTTTATAAATGCTCATTGCTAGAATAGATTTTAAGGATTTGCATGGTGGGTTATACAGCATAAAGTGAGAGCAAATTTTGGGATAACTTACATGTTTTGTACATTCTAACCATACATTAAATATTCAGCCTCGTCTTAGAGACATTATTATCTTAACTTTTCTATATAGAATGTTCTGTTTTAAAAGACGAAAATGTGGGGCTAGAGAGATAGCTTAATGTTTAAGAATACTGACTGCTTTTCCAGAGGACCTAGGTTCAAGTCTCAGCATTCTCATTGTGGTAGTTCAAAATAAAATGGCTCTCATAGGCTTATAGGGAGTGACACTATTAGAAGGTATGGCCTTGCTGGAGTGAGTGTGGCTTTGTTGGAGGAAGTGTGTCATTAGGGGGTGGGCTTTGAGGTCTCAGAGGCTTGAGCCATGCCCAGCGAAATAGTTCACTTCCAACCACCTGAGGATCAAGACATAAAATTCTCAGCTCCTTCTCCTGCACCATGTCTGCCTGCTTGTCACCATACTTCCTGCCATGATGATAATGGCCTAAACCTTGGAAACTGTAAACCACCCCAATTAAATGATTTCCTTTACAGGAGTTGCAGTGGTCATGGTGTCACTTCCCAGCAGTGAAAACCTAACTAAGACACTCAAGGTAGCTAATAACTATCTGTCACTCCAGTTCCAAGGAGATGGTATGCCTTCTTCTGGCCTTCAAGGGTTTTGTGTGCATATAGTACACAAACTTACCAGCACATACATACAAAATAAAAATAAATAAATCTCAAAATGCTGTTAAGGGGTGACAATTTAAGCAAAATATTCAACTAAAGCATAGGAAAATATTATGGAGGTATAACATGCCATTGTTTAATAACCAATAAACTGATAAAAATATTATTTGCTGGATTTTATGGTGCTCTTGACTTTGTCAGAGACACATATATCTTGCTTTATTCAGTATGAACATACATTTGGATTTATTTATAATTTATAATTTCCTCATTGAAACATTTACCTTCAAATGATACAAATGATGAGATACTAATTTATTTGGGCCAAGGTCAAAAGCTCATATAAGGAATTACATTAAGAAGGATTTGGCAAAGTCAGTAGATTGTACTGGAGTCAATCAAGCAGAAGAGACATCAATTTCTAGCTTGCAAGCCAGTGATCAGCCTTCACTGAGCATCTCGAGTCAAACCATCTCTCACTTGCCTTTCCAGGTCACTACATTCTTCCATATCTGTGTGTGCATTTGCATATATATCTGAGAGGATTTCCAGAGAGCTTTGGGTCAGGGGAGAAGATCTCTGAATGTGAGTGGTGGCATCCTTTGGCTTGGCCTCATAGAATAAATAATACAAAGCACCAGAAAGCCACCAATGGTTCTTCTCTGATTGCTGACCAATGCTTCCTCAGTGACCAGGAACCATGATGCTTCTTCCCACTACAATGGACTACCTCCCCACTACTCCCCGCCCCTAGGCTTTGAGATAAGATAAACTCTTCCTGCCCTCACTATCTTTCTGTCAGGTGTCTCATCACAACAGCAATAAAAGTGATAAGGTAGTAGCCTAGTTTTGTTTCCGTATCTTTACACTTTCAGAATCTGTTTGTGATACAGCTCTCTTTTTCAGTTATTGAACACACAAAGAAGCCTGGAATAATGGAGACATTAGCAAGTTTGATTTTTATATAAAGGTGTTTTTTTCTGCAATCATTTTCATAAAAACAATATATGTATATATGTATGTATGCATGAATGCATGCATGTATGTATGCATGTGTATGTATTTATCTGGCTACTACACTAAAAGGAGACATCTCTACAATTGTCATTTTAATTCAAAAATCTGAAGAAATTTCTCAGTTCATAAATCTAGACTAATGTTGATAATCATTCCAAGAATTTAGAGGCAATCTTGGTACTTTTGATGTAACTTACTTTTTAAAATCATACAGTGTTCAGGGGTGAAAGTCACATTTTGTAATCATGAATGAAAATGTCAGAGGGCTTACAGTTTCAGGCAAATCTCCAAGTAGTCATAAGAACAGGACACAAAATTTCCCAATATCAGCTTGAGGCTGCCATTAAACCTCAACCAACAGCTTATTGTCCATTACGGTTTAGAGCTAAAGTGACTTGCTGTGGATATCATTCTGTATAAATAAAACACTGATTGGCCAGTGGCCAAGCAGGAAGTATAGGCAGGACAAGGAGAGAGGAGAATTCTGGGAAGTGGAAGGCTGAGTGAGAGACACTGCCAGCCGCCGCCATGACAAGCAGCATGTGAAGATGCCGGTAAACCACGAGCCACGTGGCAAGGTATAGATTTATAGAAATGGATTAATTTAAGATGTAAGAACTAGATAGCTAGAAGCCTGAGCCATCAGGCCAAACACTTTAAACAATATAAGTCTCTGTGTTTACTTGGTTGGGTCTGAGCGGCTGTGGGACTGGTGGGAGACAGGTTTGTCCTGACTGTGGGCCAGGCAGGAAAACTCTAGCTACAGTGACTCTGTGCAGTTCTGGTGGAAAAAACAAACAAACAAAAACAAAGCAAACAAACAAATGCCTGAATTTTCATATCATTCCTGTTGATACAGTCTCTTTTTGTTTGAAATGAAAAGGTCCCCAACTCTTTATTTGAATCCACAGACCTCTTGCAGCCTGATACAGCTATACAACACTTTTATTTCTAGTCAATATTTCAAAGTCTTTTCCAAGACTGTGTATTCAGGATGAAAGAACGTGGCAGTGTTCAGCCCCATTTGTATTTCCCAGTGCCACCTAGAAGGCGGGCACAATTGGTAGAGATGAAGTAGATGTTTTGTAAAAGGGATAAGAAACAAGGTGCTTCAGAAGCACTCTGGATCCACTGCCCCTGTATTAGCATATTCATATTCTAACTCATAGAAGAAGAAAAGAAGGTTTTTTTTAATTAATGAAATATATTCATTTATTTTACATCTCTACCACAATTTCTCCTCCCTCTTCTCCCCCCATTTCCTCTCCACCTCTTCCCTCCTGCTCCCTCCAATCTACTCCTCCTCTGTTTCTGTTCAGAAAGGGATTGGGCCAAGCTTGGGGAAATCATGCTGACGAGAGGGAGGAAGGATTGTACTAGCCAGGGGAGTCAAAGACCTCACAAGAGAGTCCACAGAAACAACTAATGTGGGCTCATAGGAGCTCATGGTTGTCTGTGTCTGGCCCTACGACCAGTGAACCTTCATGAGACCAACCTAGGCCTTCTACATATGTGTGACAGTTGTGTAGCTTGATCCACTTGTGGGACTCCCAATAGTGGAAGCAGGGGCTGTCCCTAACACTTTGTCTGGCTTTTGGGAACCTATTCCTCATATTGGGTTACCTTGTCCAGTCTTAAGACAAGAGAAGGTACTTAGTTCTACCTCAACTTGATATGTCATGCTTTGTTGACACCTTTGGAAGAAGGTTTTTTTTTTTTTTTAATTACTATTAACTAGATTTCTGATGTTTAGGTATAAAAAACATTCCTTATAATTATTAACTTCGATGGTTTTATTTTTAAAATAGAAATTTAAAAAGAGACTCAAAGAGAAGTGGAAATTAATTTAGAGTCATGAGAACTTTTAGTAAGAAATGCATTACAATAGCCTTTACCTCCCATACTTACAAATATCCTGTGGCCAGCAAGTCATGGGGATTATGGGTGGACAACAATTGTTTCCTCAAAGAAAAGAAACACTGAAGGCAACAAGTTTGCTGCTGGTGGGAGATGCCAATATTGTGGATAATCCCAGAGGAGTGCAAGATGACAAATGCCCTGTAGTATTTACTGTTGATAACAGTGATTTCTCGATTATCTTATGCAATTCATTTAAGCAAATTATTGTCCTCTGCTGTTGTTCACTGGTGCATCAAAACATTTGGATGACAAAGCAAGATTCTACTGTGCATCAAGCTGCTCTTCATGCCCAGACCTAATTCCATTATTAGGTGTTTTGGTCTCATGTAGATTTAAGAAAGTTGAGCTCTGTGCTAGGCAGACAATGGCCTCTGGATGTGAGTATTTGAGACTGTCCATCTTCTTTTTCTATCTTGTTTTTGCTCCTTTAATTAAGGATCCCAGAGCTCTCCAAACTGACTGCATGTCATATACATCTTGTTTCAATATTCAGTTATGAATTTATGCTAAATCAAGTGAAAGTTTACAACCGTTTTATATCCTTTTATGTAACTTTCATACACAGGAAATTCTTCTCTCACTTACTGGTGCTAAAGCCCTGTCTCAAGCCATTGCATCTCTTTGTCACATTTCCACACATATTTCTCACAAACAAATCCTTTTAATAAAGCATTTGGCATCTTTATCTCTCTTTATGGAAATGAAATTTTGAGATTTCCAATTACACATATGGACCAGATATGAACCATGACTTAAATGAACAGGGAATTCCGTATGCTTTTGCAATAGTGGGACATGTATTATATTTCTTTGATGACAGTACTTCCTTACTAATTCCCTGCTGCTGCAAGTGTTTGGCCCTCCTGGCATGTTCTCTTTTTGCACCTTTTCCACTTTATCTGTTCTGAAGGAAAATGTAAAGATGGAGGGAAAAAAACTAAAATAGGACTTTCTGCCTGATCTCCCAAATGTCAATGCAAATTCATGGGGTAAATGTCATTACTAGTAGCGGAAATGTTGAATTATAGTACTCTCTTATCCCAGAATTCACCTGAATTCTTCTCAACACATTCAGGCAAGCAACTGACTTCATATTCAGATTTTATTTGATTATTTTTTGAGACAAGGTCTCACCATGTAGCCTTGGCTAGCTTGGAAGTCTTTATAGAGACCAGGCTGGCCATGAACTCAGAGATCTTCCTGCCTCTGCCTCCCAAGTGCTGGGATTAAAGGATTGTGCCATCATAGGAACAATTATTTATATATCACACTGAATGGCAGGTGCAGGCTTAGAGAAAGATTTAGACCAATGACGTCATGAACATTCAAAGCTGAGACAAAGTTGCACTTTGCTGTAGGGTTCTTCTTCTTTAAGCATGCTATCACAGGGAACTTTAAAACAGGCATCACTAAATCTGACAGTTGTGTGAAGAGGAAAGAAAAGACTGTAGATTGGAAAATAAAAATGGACAGCATTTGAGACTGTAGCATAGGCATTTTGATACCTACTTAAGTTTCATGGGAATAATATGCCCACTAAGAAATGAGCATAGACTATAAAAATGTTTTGGCTATCTAAAACATAAAGCAGTTCTGAAGTTCACAACTTTTGGTAGAGCTATCGCCCTTATTTGGGAGCAAAAAATTATGTTTTTTTTTAAATACAACTATCTTGTAAGTTCTCTGGCCTTGTATCCATATCCACTCAGGCATGCCCACATGCTACAGTTTCCAGGCCTCTTTCTGTCATCAGCCAAAACAATTATAGTTATACTTTTGTCATTCACCTAGGTACCATCTTTGTAGCATTTCAACACCATCATCTGTGGTTCTTGCCATGAAGTTAAATCCCATGAATTAGCAGAATGTTCCAGCATTGATAAACTTTCCCTTCATTCAATCTTATGGTTCAATTAATTTAATACACCTCCTTCAGGATCTACTGCCACCAGTCTCTCCAAATCTGCTAGTATGCACCAGGTTGATCTTGAAGCCCTTTTAGAGCAGACTTTCTTTTCTCCCTTGCTGGTACTAGGCCAGTACCAGCACCTCTCATGATACCCTAATATAGTTATTTAACTAGGTAAGTGTAGAGAATATGTTACTGTTCCATGTACTTGAATTAGGATACTTTTTGTCAATGGAAAAATTACTAAGAATACATAATGCAAGAAAATTCAGTTCATCTCTGATGTGGAGGCACGTACCAATAAAGTGTGTATAGAGTATGTATGTGTGTGTGTGTGTGTGTGTGTGTGTGTGTGTGTGTGTGTGTGTGTGTGAAAGAAAGGACCAAGGGTTTATGGGACAGATGTCAGTATGAGCTCATGGGGGCAGAATCGACACAATCAAATTTATGTTACCATTATTCCTCATCATTATTGTCATTACTGAACTTTACTTGAATGCCTAAGGATTAAGAATTCCCATCCAACACTTCTGATACAGTCCATTCCACACAAGTTTCAAATGACACTACTGTAATTTTTCATACTGTATGTAATCCTTCCTGCCACCACATCCTTAGGCATGCAATCAGACACTCCAATGTCAGTTTTTACTTTTGTTTGAAAATTTGATATGTCATAGTGTTCTTGAAAGTTATTAGAAAATATCTGTTTTGGTGGGCATTTAGACTGAAATGCAAATCTATTCAAAATTAATTTGGGAGGGTGGGGAGATGCCTTGGTTGGTAAAGTTCTTGCTGCACAGGCCTGGGGATCTGAACTCTGTCCCCACAACCATGGAAAATGGCAAGCACAATTGTGCATACCTGTAATCTCAGGGCAGCAAGGTGACACAAGAGGGATCCTCAGAGCTCATCTAGCCCAGCAAGCCATCTTAGCTGATTGGTGAGCTCCAGGTTCAGTGAGAGGCCTTGTCCAGTAAAAAAAAGGAACAAGGCCAGGGAGGTGGCTAAGCCAATAAAACATTTGTTGCCCAGTATACAACAGGATTTTTGATCCCCAGCACCTACATAATGGTCCATCTATAATCCTAGTTCACAGGAAGTATCAACTGGGAGTCGGTGGAGTAAAGAGCAAGTTGGTTAGCCAGATTAACTGAAATGGTGGCCTCAGGGTTCAACCAGATACCCACTCATTGTACTAGGTGGAGAACTCAAGGAGGATACCTGACTTTAGCCTTGGGCTGCTCAGGCACACACAGGCTCATTTGAACAAATATACATACTGGTGTCTGCACACATAGCAACACACATACGCACTGGCATCACACACACACATATATAGTACATAAATTTAAAAATACTTAAATAAATAAGCAAAGAGTGAGAGAAAAAGACACCTGACCATCATCTCTGGCTTCTACATACATGAATATATATACATGCATGTGCATATACAAGCATTCTCATATACACACAAAGATATTATTTATTATTTTTATAAATATGTTGAAGTAAAGTGTGCCAGCACTTAAGTAAACCACACAGGGAGCCTTAAGACAAAGAGGGATTGATACTTTTAAAGAATAAATGATCTAACCTTCAATACAATAGGAAATAAAACTGTGTATTGTATTGTGTATTGTAGCTATATAGAAATTTAATTTTTTTTTTTTTTTGGTTTTTCGAGACAGGGTTTCTCTGTGTAGCTTTGCGCCTTTTCCTGGAACTCACTTGGTAGCCCAGACTGGCCTCGAACTCACAGAGATCCGCCTGCCTCTGCCTCCCAAGTGCTGGGATTAAAGGCGTGCGCCACCAACGCCCGGCGAAATTTAATTTTTGTATGTAAAACTTACTATATATTTTTTCTAAATGAAAGCATATATTCACTGCTCTTTGAAAATGTTTCTTCTTTGTCCTTCAACACATAAGCCCCATTGTGAGTTTGTCTATGTCTTGACTCCAAAATTCTGAATAGAGTCTGAGAAATTATGGAATAACCACCTCCCCCATCAGATCTTCACATGTTGCAAATGAAAATTTCAATGAACATGTACTTGGGAAATGAATGACAGATGGTCTTTTAGTGAGCATCTCCTTTATCTTTTTTTGTTAACTCAAAATCAGCATCATATGTGTTTTGTATTTTTCTTTGCATACATGAGCATGCATCTGTTTCTTCGGCCCATGCTGTTTTCTTTAGACTCTTTTCACCAACTATATGAATGACTTCTCCACTGACATTCTTTATTGTCTTCTGTTTCTCTTCCTACTGTAACTCAGTTCTCAAGTGAATTCTCACACATGCATTTCTCCACGCTCTTTAAAATGCCAACCTGACTGGTCATTTTACTGTAATAAGACAATTCTGGGAAACTATTAAGCCCAAAGAAATGACATAGTATCTGCTGTGCCAGCAGGGGAACCAAAGTTCCCATGACAAAATTCATATGAAAAAGCTATACATATTAGTGTGCACTTTCAATGCAGTGCTGGAGAAGCAAAGACAAGAAGGTCCCTGGACATCACTATCACATAACCTAACCTAATTGAATGTCCAGGTCCCAACAACAGACTGTGTCTGTCAAAATATAATATGGATAATGCCTAAATAATGATATCCAAGGTTCTCCTCTAGCTACCACATATATGTGCACGTGTGTGCATCCACACACATAAGTGCTCACCCCCAACACATACACTTCTATTCTACATTCAAATCTTTGATTTTTTCTGAATTTTGAGCATCTGTCTCAATGAAGGTCTTGAATAGTCAAAGGAGAAAATAGAATCAAACCCTCTCATCCATCTTCACTTTTCACTTTTTTAAACCTGGAGAATCAACCATCACTGAGACTTGGCATTTGGTTATAAGGGATGAGGAAGAAAATATTGCCGGGCGTTGGTGGTGCACGCCTTTAATCCCAGCACTCGGGAGGCAGAGGCAGGCGGATTTCTGTGAGTTCGAGGCCAGCCTGGGCTACCAAGTGAGCTCCAGGAAAGGCGCAAAGCTACACAGAGAAACCCTGTCTCGAAAAACCAAAAAAAAAAAAAGAAAATATCTTCCCTGTGCCACAAGCTCCACTTAAGAAGCAAAGTAACAGATGAAATCTAGTGAAGGGAACATCAACGCATGTGGATGCTTTACCTAAAACAACTCAGGCTGGAGGAGCTAGGACTCTGAACCTGCCAGAGGCTGGAATCTGACATAGAGGTTTCAGGATAGCACCCTAAAGGAAAAATAAATACTATCTGTCAAAAGTACATTGACTTAGCACTTTTGAAGACACATATTTCTTTTTCTTTTTTTTTTTTTTTCCAGACAGGGTTTCTCTGTGTAGTTTTGCGCCTTTTCCTGGAACTCACTTGGTAGCCCAGGCTGGCCTCGAACTCACCACATATTTCATATGAATAAATTTTTAAAGATTTAAGAAACTTAAATCTTTGGTGGAAGCAAGGGAGGGAGAGAGAGAGGGAGAAACAGAAACAGAGAGAGATAAACAGAGACAGAGAGGGGGACATGAAGTTGACATTTTGTAGGAGACACGGAGGCAATGGAAGAAGAAAATAGCAAGTAGATGTGACCACACTTCAGTGTATACATGCAGGAAATTTTCAGTAAATATATTCCAATAAAAATAAACAAACAAATTGACCTTTATGCAAAAATGTAGAAATCTCAGTGCCACATCTAGTGATTGAACAAATAAAAAAAAAGTTATCTGTAGGGCCAGTGAGATGTTTCAGGTGCTTGCCATCCAAGTCTGATAATCTGAGTTTGATTCCCAGAATCTCTGGTGAGGACAGAACTGACTTTAGGAAGTTGTTCTTTGACCTCCACATGTGAGCAGTAGCATTAGCTTGCCTGCACACACACACACACACACACACACACACACACACACACACACACAC
>CABHPR010138619.1:37557-66044 GCA_902168415.1 Peromyscus melanophrys
CACACACACACACACACACACACACACACACACACACACACACACACAACAGTAAAGTGTGTAAATAGTCTTTGTGACTCTCCAAATCTGCTTAACAATTAAGAATAGTAGAATTTTGCACATAGGTTGTGAGTTTAAGTAAAACTTAATTCATTAATACATTTATCACAAAAACATATGCATAGATTAATTCTTGTTCACTTCCTTCCCAATTTCTTGGCTCTGGACCTTTAAGAGTTTTGTTTGTGTAGGAACTGTGTGGAAAATGTGTGGAAAAAATGTCCTTCTGTTCTACATGATGTGAAATGTCACAAAGATAACATACATGAAAAGAGGAAACAAGCATAATATTGTCAGAGAACATAACAATATGGGGTTTAAACCACAGCATTGTTAGGAAATTCAGAGAAGATAAAGCAAAGGATGAACTTACCCTGCATTTTTCCTAGAAAACAACCTAAAGTTCAAGTCAACAAGAAGACTTGTTTATCCTTCCATCTGTCTTTCCTCAATTTGAAATGTATCCACAGCTGTCTCTAAGAACAAGGAAACAAAAATTGGAAAACTCAACAGTAGACGTCATTATATCTGCCTGTCATCCAAGACCCATATCTGGACAATCTAGATTCCTGAAGAAAGTCCCTCACCGCTGCCCTGTTCCCACATTTGTAACAGATTATTTAGAAAACACTGTTGAGAGCAAAGCCACATCTAATAACTCCTTTTCCAAATACATCAGATTTTGATTTTAATAAAAACAAGAACCAAAGCCTTTGGACATCAATTTATACCAATGGAAGTTGTAAATACAACATAAGACCTCTTTACACTGAGTTTACTTGTGTAATGCCACCATGAAATCAATAGTTTGCTCAAAGAATTTAGGGTCAGTTTACCTTGAACTCTGAAAATGTCTCATCCATTGCATGTGAGATGTAAATATGAATGTGTAAAGGCAGAAAGTAGCAATATTTAAGTGTTTACATAGGTTGAGGCTGCTGCCGCTCTCCAATGTGGGCTCTTGTATTGCCAGCGTTTAACACTCTTCTCTCCTCAAATAAGAATATTCAATCTTGGGGCAGATCAGTTCATACTCTTATAAAGCTCATAAAGAGTCAAAGAAAGAACATATAATGTTGGGGGAAATATCAGTTCAATATATCATGTGTAAGAGGGCAGAAGAGAGGTAACCAAGTGAGAGAGAGAGTATCTGATCTGACTGGAAGAAGGAACATTATGTGTCAATGTTTCAAGGAGGGTCATAAGTGAATGTATTGCAAGTGCAGTGGATGAGTATGTGGGAAGGAGAGAAAAATGAGCTGTGAATTTGTTATCAAAGTTATAAATTACACATGGTTTAATGTCTTATAAGGAACATAGGTGGTCTTTCAAATTCCCTTTAGCCAGTTTTCTGAATATTGAAAGTAGAATATAATGTGAACTATAAAATTAGGAAGAAAAGGGCAAAGTTAGGGAGAGAATGGTAGAAAACAAGGAGAGGCACAAAGAAGTTGCGACTCAGTAAATTAAAATAAATTATTTGGAAGTCCTGGGGCTTTAGAAACACTTGGAAAGAGGAGAAAGGGTAGTTCTTCAGAGACGCAAGCCTCATTTAAAAATGAACAAGAAGCTGAAGAAGACTATGCTAGGCTGGCTCCATTACTTGTGGATATCAAGGTGGAGAGAATGTGGTAGAGAAGAGCACCTCATGGGGGTCTGGAAAAAGAGAGCAGAGGAAAGGGAGGGACTGGATACATCTTTCAAAGGCACACCTTCAGTGACTTATAGAATACCTCCTCCCCACATAGCCATCCAAATGTGAATCCATCAGCATGTTAATCATTTGGTAGACAGAACCTTCACTGGGAAGCCAGTACTGTTGTGGACCCATAACTTCTGGCATGCTTATTTAAGAAAACATTCAGAGTTTTAAGAGAATTCTTCCCAACTGAAAAAAATGTTTGACTCAGATGTAATTTCCAGTTTTCTTGGTGCTCTTTTATGAGAGATGCCAAAGAGCAATGAGAGGGGGAGAGGAGAATGGGACAGACATTGAGAAACACATTGTCACCACACATGCTGATTCAGAGGCGGAGGTCAAAGTATTTATGGTATTTAGTCAAGAAAACAACAAATGGAAATCTCTACTGGGAGAAAAGTGAATGTTAATAAGCCGTGATTTCCCTGCATGAAGTGCTCTCATGATGACGTTTGTAAAATGTCTATCTGTAATAACAGGGCACAAATCTACATCACATGGGTCAGAAAGAGAAAGAACTGCATCTCATCCTCATTTACTCATTGTCTTGTCATTTGGACTATACATGCAATGAATCCTTTTTTAAATGAGAATCCTCCACTTAAAAGATGTTTTTATTTTTATTTTATGTGTATGAGTGCACGCAGATGCATACCATGTTCATGCCTGCTGTGGGATAATGCTCTTTTACACTGTAAAGATTTGTCACTCAAATTGGTTTAATAAAACAGTGATTGGTCAGTAGCTAGGCAGGATGTATAGTCGGGGTGAGCAAACTAAGGATGCTGGGAAGAGGAAGGGCAGAGTCAGGAGTTGCCAGCCAGATGCAGAGGAAGTAAGATGAGAATGTTGAGCTGAGAAAAGGTACCAAGCCACGTGGCTAAACATAGGTAAGAATTATGGGTTAATTTAAGTGTAAGAACTAGTCAGTAACAAGCCTGAGCTAGTGGTCAAGCAGTTATAATTAATGTAAGCTTCTTGTGGTAATTTGAGAAGTAGCTGCTGGGTATTTGGGAGTTGTTGACAGAACAGAAACTTCTGCCTACATGTGCTTGATGTCTTCAAAGTCCAGAGGAGGGCTTTACAGAGTGTTTTTGAGCCACTGTGTGGGTACCTGAGAAATGGACTGTGATCTTCAGCAAGACTAACAAATGGTCTTAACTTTGGAGTCATCTTTCCAGGGCTGATCCTCCATTTCTTAAATGTAGGTATGGATAGTTCTTCCAAGTTAAATATGTATCTTTTATTATCTAGTTATAAATAAGTCTGGTGTTGTTTATTGGAAAATGCTATATTTTCACTAGAAACAGTCCCTTATTTCTAGGCTTATGGAAGCCATAAACCAATGAATCAGTCACAAGGCAGCACATTATGTGCATATATTAATATGTGTGACTTTTTCTTTTATTTTAGACTAATGCTTTATTTATTTGATATACTGTCAAATTGCTAATTTGGAACTCCTGTGACATAGGGATTGGTGCTCTAAATAACTAATACCAAGGTGTGGACTGGAATGGAGCCTGTCCTTCAGACATATGTGTAGAGTGGAACAGCTGTTAGGTACATGTGGCAAATGAACACCTAAAGTGTGGTTCTTCCAAATGAAGAGGGCTAAGGACATCACATAAACTCTGCAATGTGTTAGTACCAAAATATTACCTACAGTGTCTCAATTATTCTTTTGAGTAATTTGAGCATTTTTTAGGCAGGCCTAGCACTGGACTGGAGCAGTAGCTAAAATCTTACATCTTGAGAAACAACCATGAGGCAAAGAGAGCTAACTATAAAAGTCATGGGCTTTTGAAACCTCAAAGCCCACACTTAGTGACACCTTCTCCAACAAGTTCACACCTCCTAATCCTTCCCAAACAGTTCTACCAACTAGGAACCAAGTATTTCAAAATAATAACATACTACCTTGTGCCTAAACATATTATTAATATTAATTGGTCTTTGTTTTTGTTATTTATTAAATATAGTTATTATAAGATATAGTATTTTGTATTGGTAAATAAATTTGGTCTTTGTTTCAACTGGGCTGCTTTGATTGCACAAACTCTAAGATAAGCTAGTGATATAGAGTCATAATTGATTCCATTTGTATCAGTGTGGTGAATATACAAAATAACAAGTATAATAGGCTTAACATGAAAGTATGTATTGCTTATTATAGGCACAATATGTCAAAGATAGTGTCATAGTCAGTTATCTATTGTTATGACAAAACACCAAAGTAAGTGAAATTATAAAAGAAAACATTTAATTTGGGGCTCATAATTAAAGAGGGTTAGAGCCCATGACCATCATAGTGGGGATCATGGTAGCAGGCAGGCATAGAACTGGAGCAGTAGCTGAAATTCCATATCTTGAGACACAACCATGAGGCAAAGAGAGTTAACTGTAAAAGTCATGGGTTTTTGAAACTTCAAAGCCCAATCTTAGAAACACATCCTCCAATAAGGTCACACCTCCTAATCCTTCCCAAACAGTTCCACCAACTAGGAACCAAACATTCAAGTATATGAGCCTATGGTGATCATTCTCATTTAAGCCACCACAGATAGAGAGATAATCTACTATATGGGAACTAGTGTGGTGTTAGTACCATAATCATTTTACCATACCTTCTAGAAAATCGAGATAAAATCCCGAACTGTTAAATCACACTGACCAATGGGAAATTTCAACTCAATAAAGGTGCAATGACTTCTACTGCCACATTACTCTACTTTTTAATAAAACATAGTATATGGGTGATGGAAAGCATTAAAGTATGTTTAAGATGGTTTTCTATTATAGCAATATCTGAGCAGCATCTTTAGCAAGGAGCAGGCAATGGATAGACTGTCAGGTGGACAAATCTCTTTTGCATGTGAAATAAAGCAATAGAAATGGGAATTACATTTGAGTACTCATTTACTAAAGATATTCTATGTTGAAAGTCACATCAGGATTCTTCACCTCCAGAAATGTTGGAACATTAATGTGCTATTTATATAGCTGATTCAAACAGGAGGAGAAGATGGAAAGGAAGTAGACAAGACGATGAAAAGGAAAAAAGAGGACATAAAATGGGGAGGAAGGGGAAGAGAGAGAATAGAAACATATTGCTCACAGTAGATTTTTATTTGGCTGAAAATGACAAAATTAAAGCATTTCACAAATCTAACTCTATAAATTTCACACTTAATGTGTCCAAGACTTTTACAAAAACACCACATTGGCCTCGCAAGAGAATGTCTGTTGAAAATAAACAATGCCCCTCTTCACAAGGCTCAGGATTCATAGCAAAGATGATGCAGAAAGACTGTAAGAGCCATCAGTTGGGGAGGTCTCCTGCAAAACAGTGTCTTTGGGACACGGCAGGGCTGTTGCAGTCAGGAATTCATAGTTGCTGTGGTTAACTGTTCACGAGCCACAAAAGATCAGCTAGTCATAATTCCAATATGGATTGGGGACCTTCTGAGGACCTACACTTAGCTGAGGGTTTGCTGTCAGTTGATAGTAGGGAGTCAGTTCATGTGTAGGGAGAATCAGTCTTCTTCATGGGTGGGGTACTTGGTGGGTTGCCCATGCTCCAGTAGATTGTCCTCACTCATGCACATATGAACATCACTAATTGAACTAGGGTTATAAAAGAAGACCTTGGGAGGAAGACAGAATGGGAGATCTTCGAGGAGTTAGAGGGACAAGAGTAGGGGTAGATATGATCAAAATACATGCTATACATGTATGCGATTTTTAAAGAATAAAAAAATTTAAAAGCACATGAATTTTGGAAGTGGCATTTTTGAAGGATAGTGCAGAACTGAAAGATAGGGAAAGTGGAATTGATTTAAGCACAATGCATTACATATAAGTACAAAGTTCACAAACAAGAAAAAAGAAAACTTAAATATGGAGCCCTAAAAGATTTACATATGATACATTCAATATCATCAGTAAATTAGAAATATTTGACTATTTTAATAGATAATGTCATTGTATTTCAGGGATTTGGGAAATTTTCTGTTAACACTAAATAGAAGAGAAAAAAATTTTGAATGATTAACAAAAGAATCTCTGATAGCTCTCATCTTCATAGGTCAGTGAAGTATCTGAGTAGAAGGGGGAAAAACAAAAGAGCTACTAATATTAGGCTGAATATGTGTGGGAAATTCCTGTTTGCTGCCCCAGAGACATAGCACATTTATCAGAAAGGAATGTCTGTCCCAGATCATCAGAAGGAAAGAGAAAATCAACACAAATGACCAGAAACAAATTTTTAAAGTCTAAATCTGGAAACAGAGGAGGAATAATGAAAGAAGAGTGACGTTAAAAATGCCATGTTGGTGAGAACAGGGTTCCGATTTCATCAACCAAGTCCTGTAGGGAGGATGAGCCTCTGCTAAGATGTCAAGATTAACCAGACTTAGATCTATCAAGGAACTGACATCAAAGGTCTACCAGTCAGAGGAATGTGCTAGATGATGGCACATAGGTGAGATCAGAGTCTCAAAAATACAAGGAGAAAAGTGGGAGATAGATGAAAGATGGGGTGGGTCCACCCAGTTCCTGAAAAGTCTTGTGGTGAGTTTTATGCACCTTGGAATGGACCATTTTGACAGCAGATATCTGAATAAAACTAACCACAAGACTTTTCAGGAACTGGACTGAGAAAGTGGAATAGGTTCATAGAAATACAAATTCTAATGTTTGCCTTCTCTATATGGTCTCCATAGCTATTTATCTATCTCTGAACTAGCCTCTCTGTCAGGTATGTTCCCTTCATTCAGCCTAAGGGCCTTCAGTTGTAAATAAAGGATACTTTTATGTTTACTAGTTCCCCTTAATAAATATTTATTAAAGGTATTTTGATAATCGTTACATGTAGCATACTAGAAATGATAATGAAATTTTCAAATTCTTTGGGATATATCAGTGAATATTTCCTAGTCTTCTTGAGTAAAACATAGTATGAAATATATAAGCCAAATGTTTCCCTGTAGCTCCTTATGACAAGAGTCCCTTTTTACCGCAAGAGACCAGGAACATGCCTTCAGATCAGGGAAATGTTTTACGTTTTCTCAACAGTGCTAACCAGAAAGCATTCGGCACACTGTGAATTCAAAACTCAACAGCATGAATCACAGGAAAACAAAGCTTAAGGTCAAGCATTGTCAGTTGTTATCTCTATGTTCTTGAGCAAGATAGTTAATTTTCCAAACCTTTCTTTCCCTAGACATAATATTAGAATAGCAATACTATCCATCTGTTCATAGCATATTTATATGTCAGCAACCAAGCTATGGGGGGGGAGGTTATTATAGTATTTAATAGTCTCAGGATATCAAATTGGCTTCATCCCAATTTTACTAATGAGGAAAATGTGGAACAGAGAGTAAAATCTCAAAGCTGTGTACCAAGAAAGCATGAAGCAAGGATTTGAATCCATCAATTCTTATTCATAACAGGCTTTTATTCATTAAATAAAGATTAATTATTATCATTACATTGGTGAATAAAGGCAGTGAATATGTTGATATTCACTGCTTCAGAGTAGGAAGCAACACTGCACAGTTGTGTTTGAGATAATGCAGGTTAAAGGATGCAATGTCTACCAGATAATGGTTTGTTCAAAAAAAAAATGAGTTCCCATTGATTTGTTCATAAAATGCAACTCCTGTCTCCATAGTCCCAGTTGGAAAAAAAAGTGTCAAAATAGTTGTTTTATCCTTTCCCATAGTCCTCAGTCTTGAAGAATGGAAAGCAGAGGCATACTGCTACCAGATGTTCTGTAGCTGTTTTTGTTTGAATGCACCTAGGTTCTGAGTTCATCACTGATAGGTGTATCTTCACTATGCTCATGTGTAGCCCATCTGAAATTGCTTGTGGGGCAAAATGGAAAAGGCATCGAGTTAAAGTGAATCTCCAGGACATATTTAATCAAATGTCTAATTCTCTATCTCAATACTTAAAAGACTTTCTTGTGTTCCTGACCATATACGTAAAGACAGCTGGGTGAGAAGATGGAATATTCACAAGAGTGCCCACACAAACGTAAACAGCACAGTTGAGATGCCAATCTCAGCTCCTTTAGTACGTTTAAATCAAAAACCAGTCTTGGCGTCTGTTCCTAAAACCCTAATGTAAATATTGTTACTTATTTCCTTTACCTGACAATGTATTATGACCACATTTTTAACCATCTACTCATCAGAGAGTCTGAACAAAAACAAAAGATGAATAACTTGTGGGTGGAGGAGATCACCAGAATTTAGGAATCATCTTAAATCAGAAGAGAAAGTGGGTATAAAATAATGTGAGTCAGTGATAATGTATGATTCAACTGTGTGCCAGTATATTGAGAATAACCATCCTTCCACAGACACTCAGAAAACCTTTAAAAGGGCCTACAAAGTTTATAGTTAATACTTTTCGAATACTCACTCCATCCCTTTTATCATCAGTTGTAATTTTCCAGTAATTATTTAATCACCTTATATAAAATGTCACTATCAAACAGTATTTGTTTATTGTTGCATTATCTTATTTTTTCAGTAAAGTTTGCCAAGTGAAGAATAAGTATTTACTGTGCTGTATATCATTTCTAGTACAGCATTTGCTTTACTCAGAATAAACAACAAAGTAGTGAAAACTAAGAATGAGTCTACAGGAGCTGCAATTTTCCAAGGCAACCATGACATACAAAATATCCAAGTCATTGCCCTATGTATATGTTGTACTCAGTGACTGACCGTCATTAGGTGTTCCTGATCCAATGTTCTTCCATAAAACCTCACAAAAAATTAAAACTGGTAATGGATGTAGTATTATTTTAACTGCATATGTGAGGATATTATAATGCTAGAGATAGGATTATAATTGTAATAGGAACTCCCATTGCATCAAGTGTTCATTTACTTAATCTTTGTACTATATATCTTGGTTGAAGATATAGCTCAACCAGATATTAATGTTTTCCTCACAAGTACAAAGCTTTGGTCCCATTCACTAGTACTGCAAAAAAGTAAAAGTGATTTTTAGACTATACACAGAATGTATTGTGTTAGTTACTTTAATTATCACTGGAAGAAAAATGCCTGACAGAGGTAGCTCCGGAAGAATAGATTTCCTTTGGCTCATTATTTCAGAAGGTCTCAGTTCAACATGGTTGGGAAAGCATAACAGCAGAAGCAGGAAGAGGTACCTCTATTGTGGCAGATAGGGAAGCTGAGGGAACAAGAAAACAGAATTAAACAGCACCTTTAGAGCCCACACCAACCAAGGCCCACCTTGCAAAGCTACCATCAATAGCATTACCCCCCCCTT
This sequence comes from Peromyscus melanophrys, assembly GCA_902168415.1. Lineage (NCBI taxonomy): Eukaryota > Metazoa > Chordata > Mammalia > Rodentia > Cricetidae > Peromyscus > Peromyscus melanophrys. The sequence goes on from CABHPR010138619.1 coordinate 46,631, forward strand.
GTTTTTATCAAGCATTCCAAAAATGAACCTGTGCAGGACATTTCAGACATCCATTCATGATGACTGTCTTTTAAGCACTCTTTTGTTAAATTCTCATAAAAGAAACCAAACAGATATTAATTAAATTGTCCCAACTTACAGAGTTATTCATTGCCAAACTGGAACTATCAATTCAGCCTGAACCCAAGTTCTTTCTCTGCATACTGCAGGCATACAGAGTTCAGTCACTGCCCCCAAATCAAACAGATGGCAGAGGAACTGGAATCTAAACCAGGCCTTCCTAACTTTTCTCTAATAACACACTGCCTCTGCTAAACTGTTAATCAAACTTCAATATCACCTCAAATCCCAATACTAGAAAAAGCCCTAAGCCTTGATCTAACTTCATTTCTTCCTCCTCAGACTAGATACCTAATGCCTACAGAGAAGAGAATACAATTCACAATGGAACTCAATGAAATATAAGCTTAGAAATGCAATCTTTTCTTCACACTCATCCCACACCCCTGCACACTGTGCCTCTTTCATGAACTGCTTTGTAAATTCCTTCTGTTTCTAATGCTTATATCTATCATAAAATGAGAGGTGAAAAAACAGTGAGAATAAAATGTTTAATGAATTTAAAACATAAATTAATATAAGTTGCAGCATTATGACTTTAAAAAAGATCACACTTCATATCTGCGAATGCACAGCATTGTCAACAGAGCAGCGTGAGATAATGGCAATTTATTTACTTGCTACTCCAACACATGTGCACTTTATAAAATAATCTATTTGTTCAACAATTGCGCAATAAAGGGATGCTAGTCAATAGTCATGAGATCGACTTGGAATTTACTTAAACCCTAAAAGACTGTAGTGTTTCAATCAGCAATGTTTATGACTTTGATCTCCCAGAAGAGAGCAAATGTTTACTGAATACATGAATGAACAAGTGGGTAAAAATGAGAAAGTGCTGTATATTGATGATACATAATCAGTAACAGGTCTTTTGTATCTCTCCCATAGGCACAGTGGGGAAGACAGCTGAGATAGATCTATTTTAATATTAAGAAAGACTTTGAAATTTTCCTGAAGACTCGAGCAACTGTCCATATACTTCTGAGCTCTGCTTTCTCACCCTGTGACTATCTTCTGTTAGCCTGAAGATTCTTTCCTGTGTGGCAACAAAGTTGAGGAGAAGCAAGAGGAAGTGGTGCAGAAACCCAAGTCCAAGAAGGATAAAAGACTGGTGTGTCTTTTGGAGCTGTCAATGGTGGTTTTACCTTACAGTCGGCAAAATGAGAGTTAAGGCAGAAGTAGTATTTAGGAAAATTTTAAAAAAGTGACTGTCCAAATTACTCAAAAGTTTAATTTTATGATCTGACCTGAGTGTGGCTGGAAATGTTATTCACTCTCCACCATGTCCCTTAGTCCCTTATTTCCTTGACCTCTTGCCTTATTGTTCTTTGTGTCCAATATTACTAAAGATAAAACCGTTGACTCATGTGTGGTTCTATATGCTCCTTAGGGCATCTTTCACTTAGGATATCTTCTCTAATACATATTAAGATATGGAGGTAATATTTTTATATAGATTTCCTACACATGGGACTTGATGGTCTGACAGTGGAAATAAGCATTTTTCAGATTCTCAAACAAGAATCCAAACATGATTTAGTTCCACACTCAGCTTAGTTACCTTTTTGTTTTATTTTATCCCTACTGTTATTTTTTTATTCAATTATGACTTGTCTTTTTTTACAGAAAAGAATGGAAAACATTGTGTTCAGAAATATAAATATTTACATTTATGCATCTCTTATTTCTCAAATTATTTAAATTCTATTTATATTACTTGGTTGGGTTTTTACATTATAAGAAGCATAGAAATCCAAAGAACACCTTGGATAAGAATACTCATTAACATTTTGTATAATTGGCAATATAAAAAATAACTCAAGCCGGGCGTTGGTGGCGCACGCCTTTAATCCCAGCACTCGGGAGGCAGAGGCAGGCGGATCTCTGTGAGTTCGAGGCCAGCCTGGGCTACCAAGTGAGCTCCAGGAAAGGCGCAAAGCTACACAGAGAAACCTGGTCTCGAAAAACCAAAAAAAAAAAAAAAAAACTCAATTGTGTAACCAAAAATGTATATTGAAGACACAGCTCATAAAAGAATCTGAAAAAGTTTACAAAATATAGACTGAAAAACATTTTATGCTCTGTTCATATATTTCTTTTTTCCCCACCTGCTTTATAAAGATAGGGTTTCCCTGTATATAACAGCTCTGGCTATCCTGGAACTTGCTTTGTAGAGCAGGCTGGCCTCGAACTCACAGATATCTGCCTGACTCTGCTTTCCGAATGCTGGAATTAAAGGTGTGGGCCACCACTGCCCAGCCTGTCACTAACTGAAAGTCCATTGTTTGCTGTGTCTGTTTAGAACCCTGATTACTCTCATTTGTTTAGCTTTTGTTTCACACTTAAAATGTTTCAGATACTGACTAAAAAAACAACTAAGTAACTTTGTAAAGAACACATGTTGATAAGGTTGCTCACAGAGAGTACTTGTGTGTGTTTGTGTGTGTGTGTGTGTGTCTGTGTGCATGCACGTGTGTGTGTGTATATGCATGGGTGTGCATGTGTGTATAATTGTATGTGTGTGCATGTACCTACTGTTATTTTACATTTATAACCCGGAAGTTTCTGAAGATGTGCATGCTTGTGTGTGCATAACACACATACACACTCTCTGACACTATAATTACTCACAAAAAATAAAAATTAAAAAAAAAACCACTGGCTGGTGAGCCATAAACATAACTGATAAATGCTGTTACTGGGTCATTGTACTGAGTCATGTGACATTGTTCTGATCTCCCAGGCTCTGTGGCAGAATGCTTCTTCCTCTACCCTGTACTAGAAGTTTAATGATCCCCACATGTGAAGGAATCCATAGTGAGGGAGTTGAGAGCAGTTTGATGACCATGGTCTGAGTGTTATGTAAGCTGCTCTGCTAGCTGAGACATTTCTCTTCTCATTCACAGCAGGGTGTCCCCAACAATCCGTCACTTAACACCATGGCTCCTTAATGATTCAACACTAAATCTTGGGTTTCGGTCCCTTTGGGATCATTTCATTTACTGACAGACAACCAAGAAACATTTATTGAGAACCTGCTGCGTGAAGGCCGCAGTGGGGGAGGGTTGCAAAGCGTTATGACACTTTGATACTTTCCTCAAGCAATCCAATCCCTATGTAAGAGAAAGAGGAGGAATTGAAATAACAAGTCAATGTTGGATTAAAATGCCAGATTATGTTGGAAGGATATGATCTGTTCTTGATAGTCTCAAATCAAAATCAGTAAGTACAGGAGAGCTCCATAGGTGGATGTGCCAATGAGCTAAGGCAGTGAGAAGTCTTGGAAAGGAGAAGGCATCATGAGAAATACAGTGGTTGCAACTGTGTTATATGAAAAGTATAAGAAGGAATCTCTAAGGTGTGGTTTTTCATCATCAATCTCATTATAGTTTCCCTATTTTTTGAAAGAACTCAGAGAAAATAATAATTATTATTAGCCTAGTAGTAATGATAACTAAAATAAAATAATATTATTGAATTCTTTAAAAGGAATTCAAATGTGGAAAGCAATACCATAGCGGCCACTCAGTGTTATTGATTTAATTGGATGAAAAGACATCTGTAGTTTAGTGAGACATCTCTTTGGGGGTGTGAATTAAGAAGACGTCCTCTGGATGTGGGTGGCACCATCATATAGACTCAGGGCCTTAGGCTCAGTAAAAAGAAGAAAAGGAGAAAACCATCTGAACATGAGCATTCATCTCTCTACCTCATGATCCCCCCAGATTTGAACAAGCTGCTGCATGCTCCTGCCAGCACAGCTGATAGATGCTCTGTTGGTATGTCTTTCAGGCCAAAAGATTTTATTATCAAGCCATGAAGTGTGATTTTATTATCAAGCCATGTGTTGTTTCTGACCAGAGATTTGGTCACAGCAATGAGAAAAATAACAAATATATGCTCCAAAAACAAGCTGACAGCTTACATTAAAGCATTCTAAAACCTTTGTCTGATTTAACAGTAGACTGGAATACTTAAGACTTTAGGTCTTATTCAAAGCAATATATCTAAGTATATATGTCAAACTTTTGAAATTTACCAAAGAGAAATATAAATATAACAAATTAAATATGGAACACAGAAACTTCCATAAATTTAAGTGCAGTATAGAAAAAAATGCAACATTGCTATTAAAATAAAAAGGATGGGAAATGTATTCATTTTGGTACAATCGTTACGTTTACAAAAAATAAAGGAACAGAATAAAGAGATGTAGATGAAGCTTTCAAAACTTTTATATTTGACTTTATGTATTGAAATTTCCAAAGAAAATATAGCAATATATTAAAATTTAATAAAAGTGTAGCTGTATATGAGCTACTTTATTTTTAAATTTGAACTTACTTAAAATATTGGATCAAGGAAAAACATGTAATATACTTCCATCCAAAACCAAAATTAGTTTATATCTTTCATTGGACTCATCATCACAGCCTACAGTGGGCAGATACTATAGCACAGGAGTTAAAGGAACCTGCTAAGCAGGACTTACAGAGTTTAAACTCCATCATGAACTCTTTCCCAATGTTTGGAATTGAGGAAGTTGTGCAACTTTTCTATACCTCAGTTTCAGTGGTTGAAAATGAAAGACAAAGCCAATGCCTCTGACAGTGCAAGGTCTAAGCTCAACCTTATCTTTCACTGGACTAGGTGCAGTACCAGGAATGGAACAGCTTATATTAGATCATAACTAAGTATTGCTTTCTGGAAGGATGCTTTGGTTTAAGGATACAATCTTTGTAGAAATGAAACAAAATTATTGAAATTGTGTAGATTATTTTTAAGTCAACTGGTTATATGACATACCTGAAACTTGGAATTATTATTGTACACAAGACTTAAATGAGAAAAGCAAAAGGGGGAGTTATCCTTATATGCTTATTGAGCAACACACACACACACACACACACACACACACACACACGCACATGCACAAGCACATGCACACGCACATGCACACGCACACACACACACACGCACATGCACAAGCACATGCACACGCACATGCACACGCACACACACATACACACACACACACACACGCACACGCACAAGCACATACATACACTCTTACACTCTACTGCTCTTTGCACTTATTAACAAACATTTGCTAGCTTTCTATGATCTCTGTGTAACAACATTGATCCCTACAGACAAACACCAATATATTCAACTCACTCCTAAATTATGGGGCCCATGATTAATATAAAAATAACACCCTCAAGCTCAGACCTATCCATGGGGGCCTTTTCTACCCAGTTGTATACATGATACTCAGTCAAGTACTGTATCTATTTATTTTTTCTGTGCAATTTGTAAGCTAATATTATTCTAAATCCATACTCCTTTTAATACTTGAAATTATTTATATGTGTATATATAACATATATTTACATATAAATACATTATATATAAATATATATTTAAAATACATATGTTGTGGGGGTGTTTTGTATGTTAAATGTGTTGCTCCGATTGGTTAATAAATAAAACACTGATTGGCCAGTAGCCAGGCAGGAAGTATAGGCGGGACAAGGAGAAAAGAGAATTTGGGGAAGGGGAAGGCTGAGGTGGAGAGACGATACCAGCCGCCGCCATGACAAGCAACATGTAAAAGATACCAGTAAGCCACAAGCCATGTGGCAACTTATAGATAAATAGAAATGGGTTAATTTAAGATATAAGAACTAGATAACAAGAAGCCTGCTGTGGCCATGTAGTTTATAAGCAATATAAGTCTCTGTGTGTTTACTCGGTTGGGTCTGAGCGGCTGTAGGACTGGCGGGTGAGAGATTTGTCCTGACTGTGGGCCAGGCAGGACCAAAAAACTCAAGCTACATACATATCTACTATATCTGTCATCTTTAGGAAATTTAAAAAGTATGTGAAATATAAACTGTCAGCCCATTCAAGCTTTCTATAGGTAAATCATCCAAAAATAACTGTTTTAAAACACCCATTGGATTATCATTTGTGATCCATAAATACTTTGCTGTAATATACAGTAAGACATGTCTCAAAAGCTGGGAAAGCTTGGTGGGCTATTTTCTCTAATACATCTAAAGGGATCTGCTTTCTTTAAGACAATGCTCCTTATAATAACTGCAATTCTTTGCATATATACAAACTGAGACAATTTAATGGAAATACTGTTTTCCTTTCCAATTTGTCATGTGCCTGTGCCTTGGGATCTGCAAGACTAGAATAGGGATCCATTACTAGGCCCTAAAGTTTTTATTAACTCTTACATTGAAATATTATCACCTTCATGTGTGTATACTTTTTGAGAACAGTGTATATAAATACTCACACTGGTACATATGTTCATAGATCACATTTAAATATTTGATCTTATCCATCCCTTTCTTAGAGTTGATATTTTTCCTATTGTGAGAGGTTTTAAAAATTAATTGATAACAAATGTTTTCTTTTTATTTAATTTTTTTCTTTATTTTATTTTATATACCAACCACAATTTCCCCTCCCTCCTCTCCTCCCGTTGCCTCCCCACACCTCCCTTCTACCCCCCATCCACTCCTCCTTCCTCTCCGTTCAGATGGGGTAAGGCCTCCCTTGGGAATCCACAAATCATGGCATATCAGGTTGCAGCAGGACCAAGCTCCTCCGCACTGCAACAAGGCTGAACAAGGCATCCCACCACAGAGAATAGGTTCCAAAGAGCCAGCTCATGCATCAGGGACAGGCCCTGGTCCCACTGCTAGGGGCACCACAAAAGACCAAGCTACACAATTGTCACCCAGATGCAGAGGGCCTAGGTCAGTCCCATGCCAGCTTTCTAGCTGTCGGTCCAGAATCCATGAGCTCCCACAAGCTCAGGTCAGTTGTCTCTGTGAGTTTTCCCCTCAAGATCTTGATGACCTCTTGCTTGTATAATCCCTCTGTCCTCTCTTCAACTGGACTCCCAGAGCTTGGCCCAGTGCTTGGCTGTGGATCTCTGCATCTGTTTTCATCGGATACTGGATGAAGGTTCTATCATGACCATTAGGGTAGTTACCAGCCAGTTGAGGCACCCTCTCTACTATTGCTAGGAGTCTTAACTAGGGCCATCCTTGTGGATTCCTGAGAGCTTCTCTGGCACCAGGTTTCTTCCAAACCCCTTAGTGGTCCCCTTTATTGAGATATCTCTTTTATTACTGCCCCCTCTGTCCCACCCACAACTTAACCATTCTGATTCTTCATGTTCCCATCCCCTATTCCCTCCTCTCTCCCCCCCCCCCACCCCGCACCCCCAGTATACCCAGGAAGAGGATATCTATTTCCTCTTCCCAGGGAGATCCATGTATCCCTCTTAGGTTCTTCCTGGTTACCTACCTTCTTTGGGGCTGAGGATTATAGTCTGGTTATCCTTTGCTTTACATTTAATATCCACTTATGAGTGAGTACATACCATGTTTGTCTTTCTGAGTCTGGGTTAACTCACTCAGGATGATTTTTTTCTAGTTCCATCCATTTGCCTGCAAATTTCATGATGTCATTGTTTTTTTAACAACTGAGTATACTCCATTGTGTATATGTACCATATTTTCTTTATCCATTCTTCAGTTGAGGGGCATCTAGGTTGTTTGTAGGTTCTGGTTATTATTAATAATGGTTCTATGAACATAATTGAGCAAGTGTCCTTGTGGTATGGTTGAGCATTCTTTGGGTATATTCCCAAGAGTGGTTTCGCTGGGTCTTGAGGTAGATTGAGTCCCAATTTTCTGAGAAACCACCATACTGATTTCCACAAATGTTCTCTTATTATGAAAGGATAATCACTGGAGTCTGGAGAGTCTCTTGAGATTTACAGTTCACACATTTGAATTATTAGCTATCTTTTTCAACCAAGTTGAAGCCACCTTCAAACTTTCAAAGGATGTCTATATATCTTACTTTCCATGATTACAGTAATTTATTGATGTTGGGGGACATAAATGCAGCATGAGGCACATGGAAAGTTCAGAAGACAATTTGCAGGGTGAGTGTTACAGGATGCAAACTCAGGCTTGACAATATGTGTCTTTTACTCACTGAGCTAAGTGGCTGGCCCTTTGTATTCATATTGATGCAAAATAAAGTTTCATAAACTGTGAGCCCTCACTCCAAGGTGCATTTATCCATTAAATAATGCTCATTATTCACATGTTTTAAAACAGCTGTGAGTTTAGCTCTATTATCATCCATTGCATGTTTCTCTGTCTTGTCTGCCAAGAAATCATCCAAATCTTTGTCAAGCTCCTCAGTGAAATTCAGATATATGGCTAATTAAATTCGTCTAATCTGCACACTTGTTAACCTTCTCGTGAACAGGAATGAGGTAAGTTTGGCCTGACTTAGAGTACTGATGTTACCTCATAGGATCATCACTTAGAAGTACTCACACATTGTCGGCATGATAGCTCATTCTGTACTTTTTCTGGGAAGCCAGAGTACAGCCTGTAATTTCTCGGAGCTCTACCTATTTCATCTCTCAACTGTAACAATGTTGGACCACACCAGCATTATCTTTATGATATCCCAACAACAAGTTACATCCATAGTCTAAAATGTACTGATTCCAAACAGCCCAATTCTCTGTCATCTAATTACATCTTGAGATTTTATGTTCACTTTATACACACGTGTCTTACTATTTCTGCTGCTGATCATTCTCTTTGATAAAGAGGCCAAGATGTTTGTTTGTTGAAAGTAGCAGAACTTAGGACACAGACTGCTTGAAACAATCAAAGCATATACAACTGTTCATTCTTGGCTCAAACCACCTGACGTTCTTTTTTTTTTTTTTTTTGTAGCTAGCTCTCTAATCTATTGCTTACATGATCGTCATGACATGGCTTGTGTTGTTGCTAACATCAATCTGGATTTATGGTTCCTTATTCCTATTTTACTGGAGAAGAAAAGAGGGAAGGAAGAAAGGATATATTCCAATAACAATAGGATGTAACTATGTGACAGCCCCATCTGTATTTCAAGGTGGTCCAATTGTACTACACTTGTTGAGATCCACAAACAGATCTAGAATCTGGGAGAACAAGTCACAGAAAATACACCTTCTGAAACAAAGAGCTTGTTAAAAGATAATGCGGAAATGCTAGATAGGAAACTCTAGGAAATTAATGAGAAATGTGAGTCTGTTTATTTTTTAATATTATGACATTGCCCTCGAATTGACTATTAGGATTAGGAATTTCGCCGGGCCCCAGCACTTGGGAGGCAGAGCCAGGCAGATCTCTGTGAGTTCAAGGCCAGTCTGGTCTACAGAGTGAGTTCCAGGAAAGGTGCAAAGCTACACAGAGAAACCCTGTCTCAAAAAACCAAAAAAAAAAAAAAAAAAAAAAAATTAAAGGAATTTCTACTCTCTTTATTTCTCTCTCTCTCTCTCTCTCTCTCTCTCTCTCTCTCTCTCTCTCTCTCTCTCTCTCTCTCTCTCATCTGTTTTTTGGCAGTGACTTGTTTAGCGAAGCTATCTGTCCTGTCCTGGAACTCATCTTATCAACCAGGTTGGTTTCAGACTTATAGCAATCTTGCTTCCTCCAGCGTCTAAGTGCTAGGGTCATGGGTGTGAACCACCGTATCCAGCCTGACAGGAATCCTATTATTAACTGAGTTAGTTCCAAGGGACAAATAACTGACTGTATAGGAAAGACAACAAACCAAAATGTAGATAAAGAGAATAAAATAAAAATACCCTTTTGCTGGCTAGTTTTATGTCAGCTTGACACAGGTTATAATCATCTGATGGGGGGAAACCCCAATAGAGAAAATGTCTCCGTAAGATCCATCTGTATTTTTGTAATTTGTGATTGATAGTGGAGGGTCTAGCTCATAGTGGGTAGTGCCATCCCGGGGCTGGTGGTCCTATGTTCTATAAGAAAGCAGGCTGAGCAAGCCATGAGGTACAAGCCAGTATGGTGCACTCCCTCATGACCTCTGCATCATCTCCTGCCTCCAAGAGGTCTTCCCCAGTCAAATCTGACCTTTGTTAATCTTTAAGGAATCCAAAGCCCTTTGTTTCCTTTGGAAACATAAGCATAACCTCTCCCATAACTCAACACATTGTCCAGCTTCCATTTTGAAGTTAAGACATTTTAAAAATATATGTTAGTTTAACTTAGCAGTTTCTATAATCCAATGTCTCTCAGCAGATATTGTTTTTTGTACATTAGCATTTAAAAAATTCAAAGTTAACAAGACACACAGGATCCATACTCCCTGTGTATTTTCCATTCTTACATGGTTTATTCTTTTTTTTATTACTTTACTCTCTCTTCAAAGACTTTATTTTTAAACTATTTTTTCTATGACTGTCCATAACCATTTTTTTTCCTTAAGCCTACACACATTGTTAAACATACTGTAACCTGTTTAGAGGCTTTCTTTCCACTCTGAACCTGCTTTATTGCATATCTGTAACCTTTTCTGTCTGCATGAGCAAAACCTAAAGTCTGCCACACTTAGCTCATGGTGCCCTGGTGACTTAAGCACATAGGCAGTTAGTTGCCAGAAGACATGTCTCTGTACTGCAGCCAGCATGAGAGACACGAAACTAGGAAGCCTTGCTTGCCTCCATGTTTGTATATTTAGAACCTTTTTTAAAAAGCTTTCTTAGGTCATATATATATAATCTCCACACATTGGACACCAGTTGCAGGTGAATTTTTCTGCCCTGCCTGCCAGCTCCCAATTCATATCATGGAGACTTTTAATTAATTATGAAAGTTTGGCTGATTGCTTAAGCTTGTTCTTAACTATCTCTTAGAACTTGAATTAATCCATATTTTTATTGATGTTCTACCACATGTCTTTTATCTCTCTCCCATTTTGTGTGTCCAATCATTTTGTATCTGTCTGGTTTCTCTTCCCTTCTTCTTCCCAGCATTCTCTCTGCCCCCCAAATCCTGCCTAGCTATTGACCATTTAGCTTTTTATTAAACCAATCAGAGTGACACATATTCACAGTGTTAAGGAATATTCCACAACAAAGGGACTGTCTATGTAGCCTTGTCCTTCAGCTATGACCCCATGACTTAGAGGTGCTGTGGTAAGCACTTCATTCATCATAAATTTACTAGAAGCCTCTTGGTTTTCACTGTTTAATCATGTCATTCCTTATCAGAACTCTTCCAGAGCAGGCATAAATGAGCCTCTACTGTGAGTTAAGGGGAAGCAAAGAATTTATTTGGATTTGAGCTATATTATGAAGCAATGACATCAACAGGAAGAAATTTTATTTTCTTGGAAACAATGTAAAGTGCAAAAATATAATAGATTTTTTTTAAATCATGATGTTGAAAAAATTATCAAAGAGTATGAGAAACAGTTTTAGGACAGGATTCACATTAATTATACACACACCAAAATGATGGTCTTTTTCCACCCTCATGTTGTAAAAGTATTTCCAATCAAATGAAGTCTCTGAGTAATTCAGAAATTTGAAGTCAAGCTTTATATATAAATGAAAAATGTTTGACCACAGTAGCAGTTATCAGTAGGATTTGACAGCTGATTCCTGGGTGTGAGATATATAGAATGCAGAACATACAGGGCTTCTTTGGCAAAAAAACAAACAAACAAACAAAAACCACAGGGAAGGATGATACAGTGGGATGTCCTCAAGACACTTAGCCACATCTGTGAGTGAATCTCACCTGAACCCCCTCATCACTCCAAGGAATATAGACTTTATTTCTCAGACCAATTAAACTGGAAAGATATATTAAATCAATTTTTCTTTACTACAAAGAAGTTGGTAAAGACACTCAGTAAACTGACATAGGAAAATTGGTTCAAGAGAGAGATAAACTGATGGTATAATTACAGGTTCTTGGGAAGTGATGTTTGTTACAAGGTTTCTACTTCTCTAAATGAATCCTATAAGACCAAATTGGAATCAGTTGTGATGAGTGTACTCAGCTGGAAAACTGGCCATTCTAATTTAAACTAAATTAGCTTTGCAATATATCTCAGAAAAACTCTCATATTCCCCCACCCAATAAAAGAATCTTTATTCTTTCCTATATGTATAATGAATGTCCTTACCTTATCTAAGGAGCCCCACCACCCCAGACATGCTATGAATGTTGCATATGCATTCTAAGAATTTTCTCGTAGGAAACTCAGACTACCCTGCATCTTCCCCTCATTATACTCAAAGATATGTTGTTAAATAATCAACAAGAACAATAGTTTGTAAGACAGTCTAATTGCTCACAATTATTTCTGAAATATTTCAACAGCCAAATGGGTCATGTCTTATATAGAGCAAATTCATACCGTCACAACTCTTGTTTATATTTGTATTCATTTTAGTAACACTTCACCTTCGTGCAAAAAAATTATCTGAGAATATTTCCTATAGTGTAAATAGAACTGTCAAACAGTATTAGTGCTACAAATTGCTTTGTCAGTTTATGAGATATATAACAAATTATTGATCCCTAATTACATCCAGGATTATGGGAAAACTTTGGTGGTAACATTTAGGTCTCAGTGCTTCTTGGAACCTCCTGTATTCTTACTAGTATCCCCTCGGACATCCTATGGTCCACATACAAGAAATTTTAGGTCTCAGTGCTTCTTGGAACCTCCTGTATTCTTACTAGTATCCCCTTGGACATCCTATGGTCCACATACAAGAGGTTTTACTGAACATTACAGTGTTGTGAGTTCCCGCTAAGCACTTGACAGTTGTTTGCTCTCTAGATCTTGGCAACTATGAAAATCACTTCAGACATAGTATTTCTCTTAAGTTAAACTAACAGGAAAGTGATGGATTCTGGAGTCCTAACGGACTACTTCCAAAGCAAAAATTCATGATCTATCTACTAAAGCCCTTCCAAGATTTTTTTTTCTCAGCTTATAGTGGTTTAATTAACAATGCCAGAAAAGCCTTTATCTGACCATCAAATTTTTCTGCATCTGAGACTAGTCATGAAGGTGCTATTCCCAGGGCATTTGGGTAAGTTACCTGGGGGTGTTAGTTGATACACACATGCATGTTTGGAACAGAAGTTCAGGCCAGGAATAAACGATTCCCTGCTCAATAGATAAGGAATTCATAACTAACAAAAATGTGCTATTTAGAAGACAGAGAGGAACAGCACAATGCATTAATATGAGATTGAACTAAAATGAATGTGAGAAACATCCTTTGTTCATTAAATTTTATCTCTAAATCTCTTTCTAATACCAATTAGAGTATATAACATTCACTGACTCATGTATAACAGAAACAACAAACAAAAAGCTTGTGGAAATTAATTTGTGTGTGCTGTAGAAAAAAATATATATATATGCCATTCACACTTGAACATATATTATAGAAACCTCACTGAGTTCGGGCATGAGTAGGTTACTTTTAGTTTTATAATTTTAAGTTTAAGCATGTTACTTTTACTGTTCCTCTTATAGTAATTTATTATTTTATAAAATCTCCCATGTCAGTAATTCATTTATAACATTAGTGTGGTAGGCAATGTTGAGAACCTATTTTGTTCCATTGGTCTACACGTCTGTTTTTCTGCCAGTCCCATACTGTTTTATTACTGTAGCTCTGTAATATATCTTGAAATCAGAAATCTGGAATGATAATCCCTCCAAAATTGTTCATTTTGCTCAGGATTTCTTTGGCTGCATGGGGAGAGTGTCTTCAGTTCCCATATGAATTATAGGATACTTTTTTTCTATTTCTGTGAAGAAAGAGATGGGGATTTTTCTTCAAGTTATGAAAAAGGCTAGAAGAAATAATGTCAAAATGTACCAGAACATAGAACAACAAAAAGAAACAAACAAAAACAGAGCTAAATAGTATGAAATAAAGGACAAATCCAAGAAACGACAGGGTACAAATAATAAGCCTTAGGAAATAAATGCCTAGAGCATAGTATAGAAAAAATAAAAAATAAATAACTTCCCTTATAATTGTGATAATTCAAATTGAAAAATGTTTCTAAAACCATGAAAAAGATTAACTTCAAAAGACATAGACCAGGACACACACACACACACACACACACACACACACACACACACACACACACAAATAAAAATAAAATAAAGTTACTCAGTAATTTTGTTAGAAGATGCTCCGATGTTAAGACACTGGCTGATCTTGTTGCCCACTTCCTTCTGAAGTCAATGTGTTTCTGCTGAGTTCCTTCTCCTTAGGCCCAGTGTTTGGTTCTAAGGAGAGATAGTGAAGCCACAATCCCTATGCTAAGTATTCCAAAATCTGTTCAGCTGAACATGTGAACTAATATACTCTTACATAATTATATCCTCTCAAAGGTGAGCTAGCAATTATAGAGAGGTGAGATATTGTTAGTCAGATGTTTCCTGAGCACAACCCTGGAATGCCCTTCTAAGAGTTTAAGTATCTGCATTGTATTGTCCCTTATAACAACTACCTGAGGTGAAGAAGATTTTATCTGGTATTCTGGCTAAGACACAAGACTTACAGACATTGAATGGCTCACTCCTAGCAATACTACAATGAGTGTTAGGATCAAAAATTTTACATGTTTGGCTGAAAGGTTCAGGAACTCACCACTGTACTGGGCTGTACTGCTGTTTCCAAAGTTATTTCAACTGCACAACAGGAGTCATTGCTGTGTGTCGTATGGAAGCCCAGAAATATCAGTAGTTAGAGGTCCAAATGAAAATCGATCACAGAGTGCAGGTGTGTGGGCCCCTACTCATGTTCTGAACTGATAATCATCTAAATTACAGTTTTATAAATTGGGGCCTTGGGAAGGATCAGAGAGTGAAGGGCTTGCTGCTGAGAGCAGGTTGAGCCCCAGGACCAAAGATAGAAGGAAATACTCAGCTCCTGAACGTTATCCTCTCCGACCTCCACACAAGAGTACACATGCACAAACACAACACATATACACGTGTGTGTGTGATAATAATAAAATATTTCAGAATATTTTTACAAGGCATCAGGAACATTCAAGGGGTTATTAGATCCTGAAGCCAGAATGCTAATTAATGAAGTTATTTCCTTCGTGAAGGCTACCGTAGTGAGTTTTCTAACTGCTTTGTTGCCATGTGAGTATACATGAATTATTGAACCAGGAAGCAGGCTGTTTCCACGCTCTGGATGCTTAGTACTTTGGTCTTGGATCTACCAGCCTTTTGAACTATAATAAACAAATGCTTATTGGGTTGGAGAGATGGCTCAGCTGTTAAAAGCACTTTTTGCTCTTGCAAAAGATCTGGATTTGATCCCAGAAACCACATGGCTGCTCACAACCACCATTAACTCCTGTTTCAGGAGATCTGGTGCTTTTTTCTGACTTCTATGGGAGCCACGAATGTATTAGTAGACATATGCAAGCGAAATACATATGCATATAAAATAAAATAAGCAAATTAAAAAATCTTGTTGCTTAAGGTACATACTTATGGTAATTTTGTTATATTGGATGACATTCTTTGGATAGCGAGCTCATTGACTGAAGGCTCTTTCATATAATGGTGCTATTGGATAATTGTGGAGACCTCAGCAGCTAGGCACAGTTAGAAGAAGCAAGTCTTCAAGGTGTGCTCTTGAAGCTCATAACTACTCCTTCCTCTCCATTTCCCACAGACCTGGAATTCACTCTCTCCTGGCCTCTTGACCATAGTGATCACACCAGTTTACTCTGCCATACTTCCCCTGCTGTGTAACATTGCTACCTCACCCTATGCTTATAACAGCAAGGCAAAATAGACGTGGACTGAACCCTGTGAAACAGTGAGTCCAAATACAGCTTTTCTCCTTTTAAGCTGTTTAACTCCGGCATTTTGTTATCACCAAGGAAAGCTGCCTACTACAATAATTCAGAGAAAAGAAGAGAAGAAAACAAAACACATGGGAACTCTGAAACCAAAGAAGTCACTGTCACCCCACCAGGTAGCCCAGCATGGGAGTGTTAATTACATCAGATCTTCTCTTCATGTTTTCTTTCAGCCTGTTGCCTCAGTCTGAGGCCCCTGGAGGTTTAGTTTCATGAGTGGAAATCTCATCTCCTCATCCCGTTTCCTGATAAGAAGACTGAACAGTTTCTTTTCCTCTCTAAGCCACAAATAGAAATTTGATTCCATATTGAGTTAGCCATCCGGTTGATATTCTTTGCGTCTTCTAATGAAGTAGATTTGGTGAGTCTGTAGAATCATGCATGGAAGGAATCAATCAGTTAGAAAGAATTAACGTAGGCAGTGCAAAGCTTTTGCATTCTGACCTTTCCTGGGAAAGGGGACAGCCCAAAGCACGTCATGGAGGGTTAAAAGGAAAACATAAATAATGTCACCCAGAATGTAATATGGTTCAGAGGATGAAATGGGGTCAGCCATTAAGGAAAAGAAGCTGAGATCGTTATATGTTAACAAGGCAAACTGTGACCAGAGGAAGACAGTAATGAAAGGGGACCGGGGTCCTGAGGGCAGTATGGGAACACCAGGTGGAAAGCGGAGCTGACTAATCGAAACCATATTCTCTGCTCCGGAAATGAAGTCTCAGCTCTCACGCAGTAACCAAGAAGGGTGAATGACATTACAGAGTTGAAGGAAGTGGGCAGAGGAAGTTGTAAATACAGTGAGGAGCAGAGAGGAGTAGGCTGCCTGAAAGATTACTCTAAAGTTGGAACCAAGAGAGCTTTGAAACAGCCCGCCGAAGGCAGAACTGCACCTGGATAATGCCACAAATCCACGATCTAGATTCTAACTGTGCAGGAGAAGAATCAGCCCAGAAGGAGATGGCACATCAGAATGAGAAGCAGAATTAGTGTTATGATGTTTCACATCAGTTTTTCTAGGGAAGATGATAAACTAAAGCCTTTGGAAATCAACATGTGGTCAGTGATGTGTTTTTTAAGTGTTCCTGTGAAATTCACAGTCCACTTATGTCCTGCCCACAGAGTTGTGTCTTTTTCTAATTTGACTTACAGCAATGAAAATTGTTTGAGGACCTGGAGGCAAGGGTCAGAGCAGACTTTTTTCAACTTTCGAAGTCCTCAAAATATTGAAATAGCCCTCTCCTAGGACTCACATGCTGTCCAACACCAGTTCTCTGACAGCACCACCCCCCTTCATGTAGAGAAGCAAAAGGTTTGGTAAACATCCTAGCACCTTAGAACTCTTTATTTGCAATTGATTGGATATGACAAACAGAATCCACAAGGAATGCTGGTATCACAGGTCATACTGCTGCTGTTTGCAACCAAGCCCTCCATGAATATTTCTTTCTTTTACCTGTAGCTAGAGTTTTCCTGCCTGGCCCACAGTCAGGACAAATCTCTCTCACCTGCCAGGCCCACAGCCGCTCAGACCCAACCAAGTAAACACAGAGACTTATACTGCTTACAAACTGTATGGCTGTGGCAGGCTTCTTGCTAACTGTCCTTATATCTTAAATTAATCCATTTCTATAAATCTATACCTTGCCACATGGCTTGTGGCTTACCGGCATCTTCACATGCTGTTTGTCATGGTGGTGGCTGGCAGTGTCTCCGCTCAGCCTTCCACTTCCCAGAATTCTCTCCTCCTTGTCCCGCCTATACTTCTTCCTGCCTGACCACTGGCCAATCAGTGCTTTATTTATTGACCAATAAGCAACATGTTTGACATACAGACCATCCCACAGCATTTACCTGCTTTCTCTATAGGTTTAACAAAAGCCAAAATTAGTATTTTAGATTTGGAGCCTTCTCTTGCTTGAATCCCAACAGTTCCTAAAGGCCTGTGCAAGCATTGGTCCCTAGCCTGTGGCACTAGCTGAAAATGGTGGAAATTCAACTTAGTGGGCAATCATGTCACTGGGGGACGCCTAAGGAAGCATCGATGGGATTCTGGGCTCTCCTCTGTCTATCTGCTTTCAAGTTTTATAGGTGTACAACATTCTTCATCACATGTTTCTACCTTGATTTACTGTCTTGCACAAATGCAACTGAGTACATACTGAAATTTTTTCTTTATTTTGTAGATTGTCTCAAGTGTTTTGTTACAGTAAGGGAATACTGTCTGACACAGAGCCTTACTTTCTCTTGATTTCTCTACAACAAACAAAACAACAACACAAATAAAACTCTTTCACTTTAAGGAAGTCAGAATTGCTTGAGAATTTCTACTGATTAAATTGAGGATGTAGCACATTTCTGGTTTCTCATTTATTTTTTATTTATTTATTTTTCGTGGAATCACTAACGTATACTAAACTTTGAATAATTGCTGGGGATTCAATAGTATCCAAGACATACTCAGTCACTGTCAACTAATATTTTAGTAAGAATACAAATAAATTCACAATTAGAGTTACTCTCAGCGTTATTAGGAAACCTTAGGATTTCCTATGAAGGCATATAAAAGGATACGATACATAGGGTACCTAGACAGAGTGATATTCAGGAGTCTTCTGTAAGGATGAAATGCTTTTATTTAATGCTCAAAGTTGAGTGAGTTGCTAGATATACATAAAGTAAAGAGAGGAAGAAGAGGGCGTTTTATCTAGAACGAACAGTGTGTATGAAGGCTCATGATGCAAAAGAGCCAGTTCACATCATGTTTAAAAGCTGAGAGAAGCTCAAAGACTACAACAAAAGAGAGTTAGTTGGCTACTAGATTATGTAGAGATTTTTTTAGACGGTGATGAGTATTGGGATGTTGGCCTGAGAATCAGAGAAGTCAAAAGTCTCCCTTGTTCTTTAAGAAGGTTTTCTCTGTGGCTTTGATGCTAGTGTTCACATGTTTTGCTCCACTTTCTTTGCTGTGTTGTGACATGACTTTTGGAGCTGGATTCTTTCTGACTTACCCCCTCTCTGTCCCAGAACCATCTTCCTTGTAGCCTGTTGGGTTCAGTTTGTACTGCCTATCAAACATGGACTCAGCACGCTTAATCCTCAACTCTACATCTGGTGACCAGAAAAGAAAAAATAGAAACAGGAAATGGTGGGAACTGGGAAACACTATGAAATGTGCTGATTGTTTGTTTTAATTCAATTGGCTTTGCTTGTTAGTCTCTCACAGGAGCCATCTCTGGGATCACATGATTAAAAAAACTGTCAAGTTATTGCCTACAAGAAATATTACCAGAAAAATTCATATACATAAAATAATGATCCTACATATATATATACACATACATAAAATCATGTGCATAGAAATATATATATAATTTCATATACAATACACATATATACTGTATACAATCATATCTATAACTACATATACATCATATTTGCACTAGGGGAGAGAGAGTAAGCATTAAAAAGAGTGGCTTACTTTCAGAGATGGAGATTATTTCATTCCTCATCAT
>CABHPR010138620.1:6720-18570 GCA_902168415.1 Peromyscus melanophrys
TGTGTGTGTGTGTGTGTGTGTGTGTGTGTGTGTGTGTGTGTGTGTGTGTTGGGGGGATTGAGCATATGATTGCCCTTACCTATGGAGTCCAGAGGTATCAGATACCTTGGACCTGGAGTTGCAGGAGGCTATGAACCACCTGACATGGGTGGTGGGAACCAAACTCTCACAGTACAGTACAGCAATGCCTAAGCACTGGCTGCAAAGGTTAGCACAGATTATATTTGTTTTAGTAATTTTCACATCTGTCAGACTGACCTCTGTAGTTTTTTCCAGTGAATAATTAATTTGTTGGAATGTTATGTTACAACTTATAACTCAACCCAATTCTGTGGAAAATAAATAATGACTACATTTTAAGGTCTGTATTAATTCCCCTCAGCCTGTCCAAGTTTTTAAAAACACATTGTGAAAACATTTCTAGATAGGATTTATTTCTCAAATGAAAACCAGACTCCTATTTAAAAATAATTTTGTGTTCAGTAGATAATCATTAGCTCCCGGGTTTTGTGGACTGTACCTTCTCCTGGCTTTCTTTCCTTCTTTGCATTTCCAAAAATCTCAAGATTTGGTGAATCAGCAGTATAATTTGTATAATTAACAGCTGTATTTCTTAACTCTCCCTTGTTTATGAACAGTATAAATTTTTAAAGATGTTCTTATTATATGCATGCAACTTGAGGAAACATTCTGTGACTGTCTCCTTGCATCCATCTAATAAGGCACTTGATGCAGATAGGGGATGAAGAGGAAAGCTCCGGGGACAAGGTGGAAGGTGGCTCCATAGAGATGATTGCATATTTGCAGTGTGGCCGTCAGACCCTGCCTTTCACTTACATCTCAGGCACCAGCTGTGAGCAGGTGCACACACCTGACCTAATGACAGTGTGTACTTCCAGTAGTACAGCTCCCACTGCACTAACATGTCCCTCTAACTGTTTTATGTTGCGGCAGCTCAGATATATTTTTGTAGTAGCCTTATGTCCCTCATTTATCCCAACTTCATTCCTCTGGAGCTCTTCCATTGGTATTGCTGTCTTAAAACATTGGAAGGACATGTCCCTTTTATGAATAAAGAAAATCAATAACTTCATTTCTAAGAGGCTGGGTGATGCCTTTGTGCCCCTACAACAGAACAATGCAGACTAGGTGATTTATTATAATAGAAATTCATTTGCACATCTCTGGGGGCTTAAGGGTTCAAGGTCAAGGCTTCAGCATTTGGGGAGAAGGTTTTGGTCATCAGAGCTTGACAGAACATGGAAAGGCCAGAAGGAAAAGTAGTTCAAGACTAAAGGAAACTTCTTTTATCTGAATTTTAATCTTGTTCACAAAGACCAAGAGTCCCAATGGCATAATCAGTTCTTTAAGGCCCTAATGTCATAATGCTATCAGGTTGGCTCCATCTGAATTTAGATGGAGGCATTCAAATCACAAAATACAGGAATTAAGAAGGGATGTATTGGTCACTAGGATTTCTAAAACATGAAATCTTGTCCATATAACAGGAAAATTCTCTCTTCCTGACCTGTATGTCTCTTATTTAAAGAATAAAATAGCAGAGTCTTTAAGGAAATGATGATGTTGTCATTTGAGCTAAAAAACGATTCTAATTAAAATACTTTCATTTTTATAATACGATAGGTATCTATCTAATCATAACATTACTGCTTTGTTTTATATACAAGTTCTGTGTGAGAAACATGCCTAGGGACGTGGAAGCAATTTCTTGTTCATGTGATGGCCTGGTGTGTCAATACAAGGTCCATTTTACACTGAGAAATTGAAGCTGACAGAAGTTAAGGAATTTTTACTCAGTTCTGTAGTGGTTTTGGCAGACTCAGAGATAAGGTCTATTTATTGCTTCAATTCTCCATTGATCATCCCTGTAGTATTTGGATAGGGAAGGTGGTTTTGAAATGATTTTCTACTTGCTTTAGGCAATTCTCTGAAGCAGGGCTATTTCTGAGGCATATGTTAAGAATTTAGAAAAGTCTAAATAATTTTGGTTAATTTGGGAAACAGATGAAAGGCTTGTCTGCTATTCACTGACTTCACATTTTGCATAATGAATCTATGATGTTTAAATCTGCATATATCTGATTCTTCATCTGGAGCCAAGTCTAAGAGAATTCTCAAGAGCCAAGGTTGTTCCCAGAATTCTTTTAAGTAAATTGCAAGGTCTAGAAAGTCCAAACAAAGTCTCTGGCCATGAGTAGAGAGAAAAGTCAGAGGGGTTACCAACTCATTGTGCTGAGCATGAGACACTGTTGTTGTTTCTTATACTGATGCTGCCTTTGCATGGGAGTTGAAGGTTGTGGCTGAGTAGCTTCCTAGAGAGAATATTCTATTCCCAATGGCCAAGGGTTGAGGTATAGTTAGATTCTGCATAAGTCAGATTGCAGAAACAGTTTCCCTCAACTCTTTTCTTTACCATGTTTGCAATGATTTCCTGGATATGATCTCAATAGAACTTTCTTCCTGTAACTCATTCATTTGGAAGAATCCTATTCTTTTGCTACTGCTTTGTCCACAGATGCAAATGCCTCTGAAAGATTGAATTTATTTGGAAATCTGTTATTGTTTTTTTTTTGTAGTGTGGTTTGAATCTTGCCTTTCAAAAATATGAACCTAGTGTTCACTGTTCTAAAAAAGGTCAGCTCTTTTTGAAGCAAGAACACTTGCTAGCTAATAAAAACATTGGCATTTAGAACCAGCTTAGTAGAAGTCCTTTCCTAACAATGCTTAATTAAATATTCATGGAAGAATTAATGACAGTCTTCAATATCTGTTTACTGTACGTTAAAAGGTTATTTATTATAATGTGGTCTAGTGGTTTTTATCTTTTCATTTTCCTAGAAAATTCTGATTATTTGAGCTTTATGATACATATGAGTAGGCTTGCTGATGTCCCTGTGAAGTCCTCCAAGGTTCCCCCTTTTTAGGTGTTTTTTTCTGTTTCCTGGAGTAGCTTCTTGCTTTTAGCTACATCAATGTAATTGATGGGGCTCTACCCATGACATGCTCTGAGAACCTTTCTGATTCATAGCACATGGCAAGCTGTCTGAGTGTGAATATGTAAGATGATGCTACTGTTTTTCCTAGTGTAAAAGTATCAAGAAAAAAAGATGTCCTTCTAGTCTGACATGTGATTGAGTGTGTTAATATGCTCCTAAATTTGCTGTCTAACATTATTTTTTTAATTGCATCCATCCATCGACTTTTGTTTGGTGAGATGCCAGCTTTCTAAACTCAACTGTCTGCATCACAGTTTCCTCCCTTGTCACATTTATTTAGCACCCACAATTTTCCTAATCCCAAACAATGTCCTTATTCATGCTGCTTTGTATTATCTCAAGATCCTCCCAATATGCTTTCACTTATGTGGCATTAACACATTGTTCCATGGCTCCTACCATGGAAAATAAACCCAAAGTTGGATACACATGTCTTGAGACTACACCAACAAAAGAGGCCAAGTATCTGCTCTCATTTCTCCATGCTTCCGCAGACCAGCCTTCTTACTGTTTCCATCATATATTCTGTTCATCACAATTTTTTAAAATATTGCTAGCTGTGTTTCTCTTTAATCACAATCTCCTAGGTGACTGTTGGGTATCTGAGCAAGGTATTCTCTTCCTGTTGATTATATATACTAATATACTGGGTGTTTTCCAGAACATTCCAAGTCTAATCATTTGCTAGACTTCAAATAATAAAGCATGATGGGACCAGAGAAGCTCTTGGCTGGGCACTAATCTTTTGAATATTAAGAGCTACTGTGGAGCCACAATTAGTAACGGAGATGAAATCTGAACTTGCAAAGCCTTCTTGTAAGTTCAGATTTATTTCTATACTGTAATTTTCTCCAAAAGAAACTTGAATTGGAATATTTAACATAGTAGGAGTTAACTACCCTAAGGGAATATGCTGACAAGCCCAACCATAGCACATCTGAGAATTCCAGCTGTTAACTTTATACTTACTCTTACCTCTTTATTTTATTGTTTTCATTTTACTTCTGTAAACTTTGACATTGGGTGATTTGCATGCTACAATCCACAATTTCTATGAAGAAAATAAGGAGTCATTTCTCTAAATAGTCAAGTTCAGCTTATTCACAGTAAAAACCAGAAGTCCAGGGCAGGAGCAAACCACACTGTTCGGACACTCTCAGCATCATTTAGCACCTGATGTCTAGTATCGCCTTAGAGTGTCCTCTTTGTCCAGTTGTTGAATGAGGTTTGTGCATTTCATTTTTTGTTCTGTTATCACAAGCTGTGCTGACTGTAGGTGTGAAATTATTTTTTTCTGTTACTTTTATTATCAGTTTATGAAAACTCACAAACAGTGCTTTCCAATAACCATTCAATAACCTCCTTCCTGAAGCCATCTCTAATTTTTCTAGCTGAGTATTTTGGTTTCCTTCATGTTTTACAGCCATGGATTATTTCAGCTTCTTCATTTGCCATGTGACCATAGATTCAATAGCATATTCAACAACATATCCAGTCTGCCATTCTGTTATGAATGCAGGAACTCCTCTGAGACTTTCATCACATATTCGCAATCAGAAATGGAAATCACCTTGAAGAATGATGAGGCAGAAGTCACTAGCCATCACCACATACACAGGACTGTTGTTACAAAGGGACTTTTGCTTGGAAACTCACTGTGGTATGAGTTTGGGACTTGTTTTATAGATTGGTGTCAGTGGTTAGTCAGTTCCTTGATGAGAAATATTTTCTTTGAAAAAAAAACAATAATGTATATTTAAGAGACAGACAAAATTTCAGCTTACAAAATGTCAGCATATACATATCATGCTTAACATACTTATATTATTAAGAAGCACATTCTTTGCCTATAAGCCAAACCCTAGATTGCTGAATTGTAACAATAATGGTGACATATTAAAATATGGCAAAATAAATGCATTTTGCAAGTAATCTGGTCAGTGTCTAAATGAGTGCTTTAGGAACATCCAATGTATACTGGCAGATGCTTTTATGGAAAGTATGAATTCTGAAGTTGGAAAGCCATGTGACTCAGACATGGAGTGCCATCTGATCTGACTCTGAAACCACTGGATCCATCTGTCTGTAAAGATGTTACTTCTAATTAGAGAAATCTTCACAGGCATTAACATGATATTCTTCTCCCTGAATTTTTCATAGCTTCTTACACCTTACTTGGTCCTTCTGCCCTTGTGTTTTATTCTCACTAGCTAAATAGACTGCCCACATGTACTTCCTATCTTGTCACTAATTTATTGGGTCAATTTTTTTTCAATTATAACAATGTAAATAACATCTGGCTTGAAATACAAACTGTGTAACTTCCTAGCAAAAGACAATCTAGATCAAAGAACATGTTGAATGCTATGGCTTATTCTTTTCTTATTATAAAAAATAGCAAAAATGCTACTATGACCTATGGGCAAAGAGCAAGAATAGCAGTAGGTGACGATATGTTGAAGATAATGAGGACAAAGGAAGAAGGAATAGCCACCCATTAATCCTTAGGGAACATGACAATGGCGTGCACTGGATGGTATAAGTGGTAGGAAGTGGTTAACTGTGGGGGATTTGCTTTAAAGAAAGTCAATATAGTTTGCTGATGGATTGGATAAGACATGAAAGAAACAGAGAACTAAAATTCAGTTCTGGTTGGCCTGATCAACTAGAAAGATAGAACGGAAGTGAAAAGATGTTGGAGTGGGGGTTTGGTGTGTTTTTGTTGTTGTCTACTCTTTTATTCTCCTGTACCAGGAAGTACGTGGACAATTGGATTTAGTCACGGATATTTAATAGTGAGAAGATGAATCAATAGAGTAGATGTAGCAGGAGGGTCTAAGACAGAGACTGTAATGATGGGCCATGGGTTCTGAAACATTACTAGAGTGGTGATTAGCTTGACTGGTTGTTGATCCTAAAAAGGCAGACTGATTTTGACAAGATGGAGTGAAAGAAGTTGATGGTTGTAGGGCAGGCTAATGGAAACAGATCATGGAAAGGATACACTGACTTTAACAAGGCATAGAAAATGGTCTGGTAATGAAGAGCTGAGGTTACACAGAGGGAAAGCTTGTTAGATCATGACAGATGGGGAGATTAAGACTTGAAAGTACAATGTTGAGAGAATGATTGGTGTGAGTGTTAATAGGTCAAGAATTGGGACTGTGTTGAAGATTCTTAGCAGCTAGGGTTTTTTTTTTTTTTGAGACTTGAACAATAGAGTCTCAGTTGACATATTGGACAGTGATATTGGGATTTTAGATATAATCCTAGTGATGTTGGGATTTTAGATACAATTTGAGAATATAGAATTCAAAACTGAGTATTTCATGCTGGAGGGAATAAGATTAGCTAGAAGTGGCAAGAAGGATACTCATGTTTGTACTTTGTGATACTAAACTTTGGGGATAAGGAATTGCCATCCTGGAGAAGGGCCTGGGAAAATATCATCCTCAGAGGAAACAGGTTTGAACAAGAGATGTGAGGAATGGTTGGGACAAAGGGTGAAGATAAGTGAATGTGGCTGCTTGTGTATCTGATTCTTATGTCTTTTACTTGATTATGATTTCAAAGACACAGACTGTATTTCACTCCTTTGTAGGTTTCACTCATATCATAATGCAACATTATGGAATGATTTAAAGTGGCATAGATGCCTACAGATAATACAGACCTTTGTAGAAAGTGAATTCTAGTTACACTTTCAGTGGGTGAAAGTGCAGTGCTCACCACCCTACATAAATGTCCCAATAAATAACTTAATTCTCAGCATGTAATGTCCAGGCAACTATAAGAAATATATTATGTATAAATTTAAGTTGTCAGCACTCACTCTTAGCCCTTCTCAACTTGACTTGTATTAATATTTAATTAAACTGAATTTGTATTTCTGTAGACAAATTTCTAAATGGCTTATTAAATAAAAAAACACGGAGCCAAATATAGGGGTGAAAGCCTTAGAGAGATCAGGGAAATAGGGAAAGCCACCAGCCAACCTTTCCTCACCAACTCTTAAGCTTCCAAATGCAAGTTACTTCCTGTCTACTCACACACATATGCCTTGCTGTTCTGCCATCTGATTTGCTCTGTTCAGCTACATCACTTCCTCTTCCTACACAGCTCTGTCACTTTCTGTCGGTCTGTACAGACCTCCAGACCTCCATGGTTAACTAGTGTTGGAATTAAGACATGTGCCACCACACCTAGCTCTGTTTCCAGTGTGGCCTTGAACATACAGAGACCCTGCCTACTAAGTGATAGGATTAAGGGTGTGTGCTACCATTGCCTGACTTCTTTGTTTACTTATAATGGCTGGCTTTTTTCCTCTGATCTCCAGGCAAGCTTTATTTATTAAAGCACAAATAAAATATCACCACTTATTTCCTTATTGGTCCTTTAGCCAGGATTTGGTATGACTGTCATATACAGAGAACCTGTAGTTACTGTTAATGAACCCTGTAATTGCAAGTAAAAGAACTGAATACTTGAATTCCCCATGATATTTTAAAAATAAGATGGAAAAATCACTAGGTCTCTATTTCATTTTCAGAGGATTTTATAATTATTAAAGTGTCCCTATGATGGAACATCATGGTCCAACTGCTTGCAGGATGGGCTGCCTCTGTTCTGATACTTTCCTGTTTATCAAGAAGAACACTCAAAAAGCACACTGCACTCTTCAAGCTCAAAAAGGGCTATGTAACAAAACTGCTACTCTATTCCTAATATGGAAGACTGTGGCAAGCTCCCTGGATATCCCTAATGATGCAGTGGGGCAAGGGAGTGCCAAACCACAGAAGTCTAGACAGAAAGTATGGAGCCAGTTCATAGAAAGTAAGTACCAGTGTTTCCTTATGAAGGACAACTTCTGAACAGCCTGATGCTAGACTTACTTTCTAAAAGCCTTCATCAGCCGTGGCATTGTGGGATGTCTGCAGTCACTTTGTTTATAGAGCACCACTCTTTTGTTCTGGCTTAAAGACCCGATCTTTCACCTACTTACAGAACAAGTTCCAAAGCTACTACTATAAAACAGCCCTGTTGGTGAAAGAGATTGCGTTTGCTTCTTTGACATCTCCAGAGTCAGCTGTTAGTCTATAACTCAATTAGTTTCTTTTACTAAGTGAATAAGTAGGTGATCTATGCCAAGTATGTGTATACCTTCCTATCTGTAAACATCTTGTCATAAAAGATCCATACTTTCTATTAGTCAGTCTAGGCCTTAATTAACCTTTGGATGGAAAATGTTATTGAAGAGGCAGCAAAATCCGAGGCCAGATTTCCCTGATGCATCTCAATAAACTTTCTGTGGATTTTGCTGACTTAAAACAATAAAACAAAAACATTTTCCAGTTGTAAAAGTTTAATTAACTATGGAGTTCATAGTTTAGCCCTGTAACAGTAAAATGAGTAAACCTAACTGATTTACTAAGAGTACAAATAAAAAAATAATTCTAAGGCCAGTGTTTAATTATGCAGCTAAATGCCTGCCTCCTGACATAGAAATAAATTCAGCTGTCGCTTTTTTGATAAAATTACAGATGTTCATCCTATTGAAGCATTAATAACAGTTAAATAAACCTTGGAGCTGGAGAGAGAACTCAGTGGTTCAGAACATAGTTGCTCTTCTAGGTGACCCAGGCTTAGTTACCAGCATAAATGTGTCATGGCTCACAACTACCTGTAACCCTAGCTCCATGGGATCTGACACCGTGTTCTGGCCTTGGCTGGCACTTCAGTCACCACTCACTTGTACATATCCTCCCCTCCCCCCCCCACACATAATTAAAATGTTTTAAAAAAGATTTTTTAAAAGTAAGATAAATCTCAATAGCAGCCGAAATGAAACCGGTAAGGAATGAACATAATTAAGTGCTGCAAAATTCTGGCTGCTCTAGTTCTGTTTTTAATTGCAAGGGAAATTGTCTGAAGGCTAATAGACATAAGTGCATTGCTCATTGGGTTCATTCATGTATATGTCTCTACCATAGAACATCAAAGAGAGATAGAGAGACAAGAGGGACTTTTAAGATAATAGCTCTGCTGTGCAACGTGCAGTCTCATGTCCGACTTTGTCAATCATTGAAAGCAATAAAGCAATATACTGTTATAACAACTTTGAGACAGCACAGCTTTATAAAGCACATTTATTTATTAACTAATTGGGGAAGTAATAAAGGCACATTTTCACAGCTGTATTATAGACGTCAAAATCATTGTTTAAAATATTAGGTAGTTCTCGGTAGCCTATAACTTTACATTTAGAATTTTGCATGGAAATGAAGGTGTTCATCCAAATCAATTTCCAAACTTGATATTCATATGCTGTGAAAGTAAGTGGATGCATTCTCTGAACATTTTGGACACAGTAAATAAGGGAATAAAAACCCAGGTCTGTTCAAGGAAAGGTGTTTAATTTAACAACATAGAAAATAACAAAGGATGGCTGACTAGACAAGCCTCCCCATCTTGTCTGTATACACGTGCACACCACGTTTTCTTCGTTTACTCATTCTCTCATGGTGGACCGTGGGAGCAACGATGAATGAACTCAGTGTACAGATGGCCCTTCAGCACCACATACCTGAATCATTCTTATTAGTCTGCATCCCAAAAGTCTGCCTTCTGGATCCCATGGTAAATCTACTTTATGGTTTTTGAGCAATCCCTATATAATTTTCTAAAACATGTATACAAATTTACAGTCCCAGAAGCACTATAAAAGTCTTTCCCTTTCCCCACATCCTTGCCGGTCCATGTTATTATTTGTCCTTTCTATAATACATTCCAAAAGATGTCACATAACATGTAATTTTGGTTTTAATTTTCATTTTACTGATGATTTCAGATACAGAACACTTTCCAAGTGTCGTTTCAGATCCTTTGGTTGCATTTTCAATCAGGTTATTTGCTTTCTTGCTGCAACTTGAGTTCTTCATGCATTAGCCTCTTGTCAATGCATTAGCATCTTTTCAAACTGTGGTTTGGACTCTTGCCTCCTGCTCCAAGGCTTGTGCCTTCACAGTGGTAGCTATCTGCTTTCCAGAGGGGAGTTTCATAGTTACTCATGTCTTCTTTCATCAGGTTTTACATTTGTGTCTATACTTTTGGAGTTATTTCCAAGAAGCCTTTGTGTACACAGATGTCATAAAGCCTTTTCTGTATTTTTTAGTCTAACAGATTCAGGTCACACATTTGAATCAGAATCCACTGCTAATTGTTCTGGATGTGTAGTCATAGGTAATGTTCTAAGTGCATCCTTCTGTGTCTGGATATCTAGATTTCCATACACTTATACTGTAGAAAATATTGTTTTCCATAGCTTTTTCTTGACTTTTATGTAAAACAGAATCATTTGGTTATGTATGTGTGGATTTATTTCTTGGATCATTGTTTGACCTTATTGGTGTTTGTATCTTTGTGTCTGTCATTAAGTTTTTAAATTGCTATGTCATTATCATATATAATATAATATAATATAATATAATATAATATAATTACTTGAAATATTAATTTCATAGTAGGTTTTAAAATCATGCAAGTTAGTATATCAACTTCACCCCCTCACAAGATTGCTTCAGTTATTTAAACTTTTGTGTCTCCATAAGAATTTTTGTGATTTCTTTTTCTATTTACATAAAAATGTCATTAGAATTTTATAGGAAGCACACAAAACCTGTAACTTGTTTTGGATAGTAGAGCTATTTTAACAATGTTAATCTTTTTAATCCATGGAAGTGGAATATTATACAGATGTAAAAGTGAAGTAATAAATAAAAATAAAAAATAAATAAAAAAGTGAAGTAATAAAAACATTTATCATTTGTGACAGCATGAATGGAACAATGTGCTAAGTGAAATAAGGCAGAAACACTAAAGTAATACTGTGTGAAATCAGTTCAGTGTGGACTCTGAACTAGTCTAACGAACAGTGGGGAGTAAGATGGTTGTCTGAAGTTGATAGAAAGGAGAAGCTGTGGGGGAAAGAAGGTTCTTAGACAAGGGGTAGACGGTTTCAGGTGGACAGAAGGAATTCTGTCAATGATGGTTTTAGTGCATTGTGAGCACACTTGGTAACAATGTGACACACATTAAAAACAATATACAATATCCTTGCTAAAAGAATAATAGTAAACTATCCATCACATCAGAAGTATAAGCTGATAAAATTCCACAGCATGTGCGGGTACAGGGATCGAAACATTGTATCTTGTTCCATAAACCCTATCTATTTATTGTTTTTCTCTTTGAAATGAATACAAAAGCATGCTAGAGAGATGGCTCAGTCAGTAGTGCTTGCTGTGAAAAATGTGAGGACTAGAGTTCAATCCCCTGAACCCACCTGAAAAAGCAAGGTGTGGCCATTTGCTGATAAATACATTGGGTAGGTACTCTGCAAAGTGTAGCATGAATCTTAAAAGTTCTTATTAATAAAATCAAACCCGGGGCCAGTTATTGGGGTGAAATGCTGGATGGTCAGAGAGACAGAACAAGCCACAGCTAACCTCATCTGGCCAACTTCTCAGTTGGTCTTGTTTCCTCAGACTGGAAGCTTCTGTGTCCTCATCCCAAGGGCTCTCAGCTGAATTGTGCTGCTAGAAGCCTGAAAGCTTAACCAGCCAAATGCTTAACCAGCTAAATGCTTCTAGTTTCTGGTCCTCATGCCTTATATACCTTCCTGCTTTCTACCACCACTCCCTGGGGTTAAAGGCTCGCTTTCTGGGATTAAAGGTGTATGTCACCATGCCTGGCCGCTTCCAATGTGGCCTTGAACTCACAGAGATCCAGAGGTATTTCTACCTCTGGAGTGCTAGGATTAAAGGTGTGAGTGCCA
>CABHPR010138620.1:29406-40554 GCA_902168415.1 Peromyscus melanophrys
AGAGAGAGAGAGAGAGAGAGAGAGAGAGAGAGAGAGAGAGAGAGAGAAAGAGAGACAAGCACATATCCCACCAAAATCTTTTCCTGGCGAGTTTTTGTAAATGGCTGTTCTCCCCATTAAGCATGTCATGCTTCATCACCGGTGCTTGATTATATTTATAAAAATGACTTCAGGAAGTATACGATAAGCAATTTCTCAGTGAAAGGAGTGGGTGTATTTAACTACTCACCCGGGGCCTGTGCAATAAGACTTCAGAGGTATTGAAAAAGTTTACCAAAAGGACTATGTTATGATAGAAGTAGAGGAAACTAGAGTAATGTTATAAGTTCCCATTGAAATCAGTGACAGGAGTGATGTCCTAACCCCCCACTGAAGCAGTGACTTGTAAGTTCCTATTGAATGTAGTATAAAAACATATCTTCCCACCTTCCCCTCAGAACGAGATTATTATTTTTTTTTTTTTGCTTTTTTTTTTTTTAATACAAGTGACTTCTGTGGTTCAAAAATACTGCTTGGTTTCCTTTTGATTATTTGATTTTACATGCGAGAGTCACACACTTGATGAGCTGTAAAATTGACTCAGTTTTTAGTACGTGAAGGTCAGAGGACAACTTGTAACAGTCAGTTCTCTCTTTCCACCATGTCCTTTTCAGATGTCAAAATCAGGCCATCAATCTTAATGGCAAGTGCCTTTTCCTACTGAGCTATCTTGTCAGCTCCTCTTCTATAATTTAAAAATATATCTCAGCCCCGTTAACATTTTATGAAAATGTATGCATAGGAAAATGCATTCTATCTTTCCGTGTTTGCAAAACTCATTTCCTCTGCCCCAAGGCTGACAATCCCATTTTATAAGCAAGCACTACTACTTAGGCATGAATACAAGAAAAATGTTAAAGCCAATTTGACTCATTACATGTGGTAATATACAATATATCTGTCAATAAAGAATGAAATGAGAAGTAAAAATTACTATTTTCAAAAAGACGAATTGATAATCAATGGTTAAATTCTCTATGTGCATTTTTATCTTAGCAAATTTTTCCAATGTATCTTTCTAAAGGGTATTCATATTTTTATGAATTATTGAAATATATAATCCAAAAATGTATTATGGTTCAAGGTCATTATAAATAATTTCTGAAAAAATAAATAAATAAATAATAAATAAATAATAAATAAGTAAGTAAATAAATAAATAAATAAATAAATAAATAAATAAATAAATAAATAAATACAAACACTAAAATAGCCTGGCGGTGGTGGTGCACACCTTTAATCCCAGCACTTAGGAGGCAGAGCCAGGCAGATCTCTGTGAGTTCGAGGCTAGGCTGGTCTACAGAGTGAGATCCGGGACCAGCACCAAAACTACAGAGATACCTTGTCTTGAAAAAATCAAAATAAATAAATAAATAAATAAATAAATAAATAAATAAATAGATCCTGGGTTTTTGTTGTTGCTTGTTTTTTTTTTTCCCATGTGGGAATAACCTCAGACATCTTTAAGTATATATCTTCCATGACGCATTAAGTAGGGTTTGTAATTGTGATTTTAATATCTGAAACTACAGAAAATTTGCTGTCTTAAACAGATGAGAAAATTCTTATTCCAAACTTTTAAGTAGTGTCTATGATTGAGATTATTTCAAACTAGCTTAGATGTTTTAAATGTTCTTACCATAAAGACATGAAAAATGTTTGAGGTGATAAATGTGCTAATTTACCTGATTTCATCAATTCACAATACATACATGTGTCACAACATGACAGTATGTTCCACAAATACATATACTTTTTGCTTAAGAAAGTATAAGATTGTTTCAATGTTTAAATAGAAAAAATATGAAACATACAGTTCTTCCCAAAAGATAATGCATTTATAACTTAAAGTGTAGCCTTGAAAAGTGTAACAAATCGATGAAAATTAATCAAATTGATGTCAGAACAAGACAGTCCATGATTATGAAGTTTTTTAAAAATTGGAGTATTTTCTCTTGGTTGACATGGAGTTATTTTGTTTAACTACAAAATCTCATTTTTGCTGGGCGGTGGTGGCACACGCCTTTAATCCCAGCACTTGGGAGGCAGAGGCAGGCCGATATTTGTGAGTTCGAGGCCAGCCTGGTCTACAAAGCGAGTTCCAGGAAAGGCGCAAAGCTACACAGAGAAACCCTGTTTCGAAAAACAAAAACAAACAAACAAACAAAATTCTCATTTTTAATAGAGTAAACATCAATCAGGAGAGGAAAATGATACCTTTAAGTTGGTATGGCTCATTTGCTAGTCAATATTCTTTATTTTTGAATGACACAGAAATATATCCATTTGTTTAACTCTGACTTAAATTTTCAGCATTTGATTTATTTATGACAGCGAGTCACAAACATTCATCTAAATATCAACGGTGTTGCTGTTAGATTAACAGGCATCTTTTGTCTTTGATTTCTTTTTATGCATTATATATTAGAAAATAAGATTCTGCATGTTTACATGTGTGTGAATTGTGTACCTTCCTCTTTGTGTGGATATATGTAAACAGATAAATAAACGAAATGCATAGCTCTGTAAATTGGCACTGATGAAATCCTGATGGTGAGGGAAATGGAGGCTTATTCATGCTGGTATATATCCAGGCAACATCTGGGGACTAATGAAGCCATTCACCTAGTGTTTACACTTCGATTTGAAAATGCAGCTGTAAGTGATTTATTGAACTACCTGAACACAGCAGGGCTCTCTCTCTCACACACACACTTTTTTATGCTTTCATTCCATTATCTAGCCTTTGTGCTTCTGGCTAGAAATCCATTAAGTTCTCAGGACTTACATCTTCACTCCAAGTGTTACTATCAAAATTTCAGTGTCTTGCTAAATAGAAAGTTCTGTCTTCTGCTTAGGCAGCCTTGGATTTTCCTTCCTTCCTCTGTTCTCTCTCCATGTTTCTTCTGCTTTGGGGCGTTAGAAGAGCAGAAGAGAAGTAACAGAAAAGAATAGCCCTGTGGTGTGGTCTTGGTGCCTTCTGGGATCTGGGTATCCCAGTGGATTTTCTTTCTTCTATGAGATTTTGTTGTTGACCTGTGAAGAACCGTGTGCTGTGGTGCTGAGGTCTTCTCACCCTCTGACATATGAAAGTGCATCCAGTGAACACCATACAATGCACACCCTGGTAGTACTGGTTTCCCAACAGTATCTTTCTGTCTCTGTCATTCATGTGCATGTAGTCACATTTAGGAAAGCAAAATTGACCATTCCTCAAGGGTCCCCATCTAGTCTCTTTCCTCCAACCACATTTTTTTGCTCTCTTGCCATGCAGGATTGTGCACAGCTCTGGAGGATTTAAACATTTATAGGCATGAGACAATACCAGTCTGTACATTCTTTAAACTCTGGGGGACTTGTAAATCACTGCATTCTCTTCCCTTTCTTTTTTGAGTTGTTATAGCCAACATACATAGATGTTAGTGTACACCATTCATTTACGCAGCACACTTAGTTCTAAGTTGTTTCTGTTTAAGTGTTATACTCATTAGTGTGGTAGCACCAATGGAGAGAAGGAAGAGAATGCTTAATAAGAAAGTACTTCCTCTTCTCAGAAGCACTTAACATCTTTGAGGTGGACTTCCATTTACTTGCTTGTGGAACAAGTGAGCAGATACGCTATTTATAGCATTCTGTTGGTATACTCTGCTCAATGCTAATGACACATGGGTCCTTCCTATCCTTTTAGATCTGCTTAACTTTTTTTTCTTTATAAGTGAAGATGTTCTGTTTATGAAGCATTTGTAATTTCTGTTTACCAGAACTGTGTCTGGAGTAGTGCAGCATGCTTCAGATTGGCTGTTTCTGAACTTAAAAGAATCTTGCTTTTCTTATGTTTAATTATGTAAGGTTTTGCTTTTCTCCTATCAGACTATGATTCAGTGCTTTTAAGTGTGTAATTATCCCAATGTCTTCTCTTTGAAATAAAGAATAATATCTATTTTTGTCTCAAAACAGCATCTTGTTTTTAGTTGTGCCTTTGAGATACTAAGTATAAACAAATGAATTTGAATTCCTACTTAGTAACAAGAACTACTCTTAAAGTAAGGGAGAATCTGGACAGAATTTTAAGTATCTATTGTGTTATCTGCAAAATAGCTATGAATAGCTTAAACGTTGGTTATCAGGATCAGGCCAAAGAAGATATCATTAGGTCTAAATACAATTGTATAAAATAAGAACATGGGCATAAATTGCTGGGGAAGAAAAACATGATCACAAACAAAACAATGCTTCTTAAATTTCCATGTTCTTCACCTGTAGAATTAAGGAAGATGGTTTAATTCAAAAGTTCATGAGATTATTATATGATAAAATAGTTTCTGATACAGTATCCATGATAAATGCCCATCCTCTCTAATAAGAAGTATTTAGATACGGGAAAATAGCATTAAAAAAATTCCAAAAGATTTTTTGTGGTAAAGAGTATATTATGGGAATTTTTATAAAAATTCCATTTTCAGCAGCCTATTTGTTAGGTTAGCTGAGACATCTAGACCTCATGCATCACAAGGTTAACTAGCCTTGAGTTTAAAATGAGGTCACATTATGGTGAAAGTTTCCATTTTCCTAACTCCTTCTCATCTCAAACTATAGAAAAGGCAATTGGTATTCTCTAGACAGGAATCTGAAGTGGTTGTTCTCCTGAATAGTCCCAGTCAGTACTGGTTCTGGTCCATCAGTTTCATGCTCTGCTCCATCTGCATTGATAGACATCTGTCACTGAGCCACATGAAGACCCACCGTGTTTTCTGTCTTCCCTCTGGCCACTCTGTATCTGTGCTCAGACCCTCAAAACACTGAAACCACACCTGATTCCTCTGGGTGATGCTAGAGAGGGCTTATCTTCCACCATGCCTTGTTGTGTCACACCACAAAAGCAATATTTTGGGAGACAAATCTAAGTTATAAATGCTAAAATGCATGAAGTATTGGCAGGCCTGTCCTATTA
Organism: Peromyscus melanophrys; assembly: GCA_902168415.1. Taxonomy (NCBI): domain Eukaryota; kingdom Metazoa; phylum Chordata; class Mammalia; order Rodentia; family Cricetidae; genus Peromyscus; species Peromyscus melanophrys. The sequence goes on from CABHPR010138620.1 coordinate 34,398, forward strand.
GTGAGCCATAGCTGAAGAAATTCACCAAGCCCCACTGTTGATTTAACATACACTTGACCTGAGGCCTCAACTCTAGCAATGGCTGATATTCCCCCTGATATGAAATTTCTAGAAAGACAGACTCAAAGAAACCACTCCTCTATTATTCCTAAAATCAGTGTTCTGATTCCTTGAAGGACTTGAAATGTAGATATTTTCTTTTGTAGTTTCTGGTTAGGGAGTCCAAGATGTGTTCAAAACAACATATACTATTGCTATTACCCCTCTTTTCCTCTAAGAAATTGAAGGTAAGACATTTTTGCTAAATGCACCACATTTTTTAGGACTACGGATAGAGATGGAATTGACCTGGACTCCTCATCCCAAGACACCTATCTCTCATAGTATCAGAATAGTCTGCAAGCTGTGAAGGGTAGAAAAACAATCAATAGTCCTACCCAATTGTAAAGCCTAGGAACTGCATCAGTGACCATCCCAACAATATATCACCAATGCTGTGATAGTAGCACTATTATCTTGAGGGTAACCAACAACTATCTAGTGTAACTTAATCCCCAATCAATAAGGAGGAAACCTAGCCACTGTCCAATACTGGTGAGGTCATGGATCCTAGAAGATAATGTACTATTACAACTTTTCTAAACCAGTATAATTCCTAACTACATTTAAAAAACCTATCCATCTATTCACAGATACATGTAGCTCTCACCTCTCATTTATGAAAGAGTGTGGTTTTTGCTAGAGTTTTCCTGCCTGGCCCACGGTCAGGACAAATCTCTTTCACCTGCCAGTCCCACAGCCGCTCAGACCCAACCAAGTAAACACAGAGACTTATATTGTTTACAAACTGTATGGCCGCGGCAGGCTTCTTGCTAACTGTTCTTATATCTTAAATTAACCCATTTCTATAATTCTGTACCTTGCCACATGGCTCGTGGCTTACCGGCATCTTTACATGCTGCTTGTCATGGCGGTGGCTGGCTGTGTCTGGCAGTGTCTCCTTCCACCTTCCTGCACTTTTTATTCTCTCTGTTAGTCCCACCTATACTTCCTGCCTAGCCACTGGCCAATCAGTGTTTTATTAGCAACACATTTGCCATACAGAACATTCCCACAACATGTGGTGATATATTATGTCCCCCAAAATGTTGTGCACCCTAATAAAGCTTACCTGGGGATCAGAGGAAAAAGACAGCCACTATATTAGACACAGAAGTCATAACAGTAGTAGCACACACCTTTAATCCTGGCATTCGGGAGGCAGAGATCCAGCCAGATCTCTGTGAGTTCAAGGCCACACTGGGGAACAGAGACAGGCATGGTGGCACCCACCTTTAATCCCAGCACTAGCCATAGAGGTCTGGAGGTCTGTACAGACAGACAGGAAGTGATGCAGCTGGGTGGAGAGAGGAAGTGAGATGCGGAACGGAAAGGCATATAGGCACGGGTATACAGGAAGTAGGTCTCTTTGGGGGAGGATCTCCAAAGTGGTAAGAATGTTGCTGGCTTCTTTCTGCTTTTCTGATCTCTCAGTTTTTACCCCAATATCTGGCTCTGGGCTTTATTAATAAGACCGTTTAGCAATTCATCTTACAAAAAAGCTTCTTTGTGTAGCATATAGAGACTATAATAGTAATATATAATTGGCCCAAATACAGAGAACAACTGACCATGGAGTGTCCAACCCTGTGGTGATATTTTACTTGCACTCTAACAAATAAAACTTATCTGGGGATCAGAGGACAGAGCCAGCCACTAGATTAGATATAGAGACCAGACAGTGGTGGTACACATGCCTTTAATCCTAGCACTTGAACTTTGTGAGTTCAAGGCCACACTGGAAACAGAGCCAGGTAGTGGTGGCACACACCTTTTATCCCAGCACTTGAGATCTCATGTCTTTGCTTGGGAAGGACACACACCTTTAATCCCAGGAAATAATGGCAGAAAACAGAAAAGTATATAAGTCATGAGGACCAGGAACTAGAAGCTTTTCAGCAGTTCAGCTGAGATCCCTTCTGGGTGAGGACTCAGAGGCTTTCAGTCTGAGGAAACAAGATCAGCTGAGGAGCTGATGAGGTGAGGTGGCTGTGGCTTGTTTTGTTTCTCTTATCTTCAGCTTTCACCCCAATACCTGGCTCCGTTTTTTTTTTTAAATTAATAATCGCATAGCAATTTGTCTTACATAAACCCAGTTGATAGTTCCATGGAACCCCTTGAAATAAGTCTCAGACAACATCACAGAAGAGAGAGTTGAAAGACCGTAAGAGCCAGAGGACCAGGATGTCTGCCTCCAGACACTGATTTCTATATGTGACAGGTGTCTGCACCCATGAAATCTCAACCATATGGTTGCCTAAAGAAGACATGCAAAATGATGCCATTCTAACATGAATGAGTGTAATCTCACAAGGCCCCATTCCTTGGTGAATTGCTACAGGCAATTAATGGCTACCAAGAAAGGAAGAATCAGTCTTCTTCAGTGACCAGCCTCTTGAGAGGCTACTGTCCCAAGAGATCAATCCTGATCAGAAATATATAGAAAACACCAAATAGACTCACCAGGTTGTGTAAGTGTAACCATAATAAATAAGATATCAGTAATTTGAAGAGTAGGAGATATAGGAAGAGTAAGGGGGAAAGTAAAAATGATATACAGCACTCATGTATGACATTCTCAAAATTAAAAAACAAAACCTCAGATATTTCTGACCATTTGGCACTTTAAATAGATTCTTATTTAATATATATATATATAAAATTTGGTTGACTTTGAGGATTTTCTTTCTTCTGAGATTTTAAAATGTATTTGTTATTTTATTTACCTTTTTGAGAATTTCATACGAGTACGATATTTACTTAATGTTTCACTCATCATCTTTCTTCCAGTTCCTCCCACATCTGTTTAACTCCTCAAATTTATGGTCTTTTATTCCTTAATTATAATTGTTGTATGCATATATCCACAGATGCTGAGATCCTTTTGCACTTCTCATGTGTGTTTAGTCATGTCCTCTTGGGCCTGGCTAACCCATCAGGGGTGCTGGTCCCTGAAGAAGACCAGTTGTCCCTTTCTCAGCAACCATTAATTACCTATTGCATTTCTTCTAGGGGTGGAGCCTTGTGAGATTTGTTTTTCCTCTCATGCACATTGGCATGTAAATTGGTGTCATTTTTAAGGTCATGTTGAGGCAACCATATTGATGAGATTTCCTGTAATATGGGTGTACTTTCCTTGTCATGTGTAGAAAACACTATCTTGCAGAAAATGTCCCATCCTGGTCTTCTTGCTCTTACAGTATTTCCAAACCCCTCTTCTTCAATGTTCCCTGAGCCTTAGGTATAGGTGTTGTGTTATAGATGTATCAACTGGGGCTGAGCATCCCATAGTTAGTTGTTCTCTGTGTTTTGACTTGTTGTGGCTTTCTTTAATGGTCTCCATTTGTAGCAAAAAGAAGCTTCTTTTGTGAGGGTAGAGCTAAGTATGAGTATAAGGATATATATTTAGAGTGCAGTTAAAATTATAGTGGTTTGGTAAAGTGGTGGTAGCAGATTCTCTTCTTGTGTGCATGACCTCACCAGTCATGGATAGTTGGCTAAGTTTACAGTAAAAGGCATGAATACTCTTCCATTAAGGAAGGCTTCAGTTCAATTAGACTACTGATGGTTACCTCCAGGATATAAATATCATACAAGTCATTGTTGCTCAGAGGCATTACAACTAGATAGGGATATTAATTGCTTTTCCCCTTGGCAGCTTGCGTTGCTCCTTCTGGTATTTTGAGAGCTAGTCCTCAGGGAGGAGGCTTTCAAATGGGTCCAGCTCTACTTCTCTAAGTTCTGGGTCCAAAATGTGTGATGTTTTCTGCAATAAGATCTTACCTTCAATTTCTTGGAGGCAGCAAAAGGCAACAACAGCTTATATTGTTTTGAGGGTCTTTTGGATCCCCCAACCAACAACTTAAAATGAGATTTTTCTATATCTGCCACTGAGGTTTTTAAATAACACTGAGTATGGTTGAAGAATCCACACAGAATCCACACAGAGTCATATAATTTTATGTTTCATTAAAATTATACATATGTGAGTATATATGGATACATAGTTTAGATGAGGTTGTCCTATTTAGGGTGACAGTGATCTCCAAGTTTTACAGACTAGCATTTTCTTGTTACTGACATCTGAAATGCCTAAAACAAACAAATAAACAAACAAAAACAACATTGGTGGAGACACGAATAAGCTTTGTGAAAACTTTCAAAGCCTATTAAGAGTTAGACACAAAGAAAAATGTAGACATATCAGTAGTTTGTGAAGCAAAGAACTGTTTAGTCTATATGACTATTCTCTGATCATGCTGTGCTCTTTGAAGTGATGACTATTTTTATTCATGATTATAAATATTAAAACTATGATTTCTGTATTACCAGATTTTTATTACAACTAAGAAAATATGCATAAATATTATAACAATTGCTATGGTGATTGTTGCATACTTACTTATCTTAGGCTCTTCCTGGCTTCCTACTCTGAAAATTCCTTACTTACAGTAACTTTGATTGTTGTGTATTATGTGGCCTACTTGACATAGAAAGGACCTCATGAGAGATAGAGTAGTTTATACAGAGTCACCCAGTAGCTGGCCCAACAGGACAGTAAAGCCTATCCTTGGGTAACACCTGCTCTGGTTGGTTACTCTTTACAGAAAGAGCATCTTCTCAAAGAGGAAGTTCATATTCACCTCATGTGTTTTTGAAACCCTGGCATTAACTCTAGGAGTGTACCCTTGGGAATGACTATTTTGACACAGGAAAATTTCGGATACCCTTTGACCATTGAAAATCATTTTAATTTTTTAACTATCTATTTTCCTACACATCTTTTATTTTCTTCTTTTAATGTTCTGATAACCATTGTCTTCTATTCCACATCGGATTATCATTGCTAATATAATATCACTGCTAATGATAAAAATTCGCATGTTGAGTACAAAAATTCAGTAGCCCTCTGTATGAGCCCTTTATTCTTCACACCCACCAAGGTCCTGGTATGGATGCATAGTGGCAGCCCTTCTATTGGTCTTTGGGAGATTTCCGATGCATTTGTCGGAGGGATAATTGGTCACTTGCACCACATAGGAGAGTGTGAGAGGAGGCATGTATTTCCTTTAGTTATTAAATATGTGACACTGGACTATCGACCACTTAAGAAATTCTAAATGCAAACCCTCCAAGAAAGGAACACTACAAAGAAAAATATGTACTGTCTAATTGAAAGACAATTTAGCTAAGAGAATTTTTAAAAGCCAGGTCTGAAAAATAATAAAGTTAAAAATAGTATGCACTTATAGCTCTGCTGACTGTTTTCACGATAATGACTTTGAGATACATGGTTACTATAACATGACTAAAATATTCTGTGTTCATTTCTAAGTGCCATTCTGTGATGAATAAAACTTGGAGTCCTTGGAAAATGGTTTGATCCTAGAGTCTTTGTAATCTTGTAATGTAAAATGAGGGGTGGGAAGCGTGAGGACATCAGTGAAGCAGAGTGAGTGTGTTCTGCATATGCACTGCTTCAGAACACAGTTCACATAGACGCGTGGGGTACCTGCTTGTCTCCCCGCCCCGTGACTTGGCTTGAGTGGACCACCACAGCTGGAGACCAACTTCAGAGCCTTCTGTCTGCTTCAACATCCATGAGAATTGTCGTACTTGTGCTTTTGGTGGTAAAGCCACAAGCCAGGCACAAAGCTACAAAGGATTAGAGTTTTACTGAGTGTGCAATGCTCTCTGTGACCTTGGACAAATGAGCAGACTTTTCTGAAATGAAGTTTTCAGAAAAAGAGAGGGATAAATAATGATGTTTACCCCAGAGTGCTTAAGGCAGAACTAAATGAGATGATTTCATATATTAGTCAGCAGAGCATCTGGTACATGCTGTCACCTGGTGGTCCTGTTAGGACTCAGAAGGCCTGGAAAAGGCAACTGCTAGCTGAAGCTTCAGATTCCTAACTCTACCTTATCAGGAAATAAGAACATCAAATTCATACAGGATTTTTCAGCAAAAGAATGCATCAATCGTTACAATATTCTTGAAGTGTAAAATCAAAATTCAAATTAGAAAGGATTCGTTAATCATACTTTAAATCTGAGT
>CABHPR010138621.1:7691-25568 GCA_902168415.1 Peromyscus melanophrys
TAAAGAGAGAAAAAAAAATAAAGTTGTATACTAATAGTACTGGTGTGGTTTTGTTTATAATGCTATGAATTCATGTATGTATAAATCTATTACCTATTTATATCTAAACTTTTGTTTTAATAGTGATACTATTAACTTTAAACAAACATTTTAAATATGTTTAACTTTATATACATTTCCCCTCAAAAAGCATGCATCCTAAAATCATGCTTTATAGAAAACAATGTGTAACTATGAGATCATTTTTTGCCTTGTCAGTGTGTGTTCACTGTCCAGCCTTATCATCTAGAATTAATAAAAAAAATCAAACTGGAAGAGCAGGTTGCCTGTGCCCTCACTTTCCAGGTTTTGTTAGATCTGAGTGCTATGTGACTCTGAAATCTGGTCAATCTCTTTAGGAATTAAATTTCTTGCTACTCTGTCTACTATCTATGACAACTCTTTTGATGAAGAAAATGAAGGTACACCATTCTATATTAATTTAGCTGAGCATCTGTTCCACACAACAGCCCTATAGTTTATAAAGTACTTTCATCTAAGAATTTAAAGATCATATTGGCTTCACAGTCACAAAGTGTCATAAATTCTCAGCCTGTCATTTAACTTAATATTTCTTGTTTTCCATATGCTGTTCTCCTGTTTTTGTTTTTGTTCTTGTTTTTTAGACAGGGTTTCTCCGTGTAGTTTTGGTGCCTGTCCTGGATCTTGCTCTGTAGAGCAGGCTGGCCTCGAACTCACAGAGGTCTGTCAGGCTCTGCCTCCTGAGTGCTGGGATTAAAGGCACGTGCCGCCACCACCAGGCTCCATATGCTATTCTCAAAAAGGGATTTGATGTGTTTGGTGGTTATTTTTTAAGCAAAACAAAACTTTTAAGTTTGCTTTTGTCAAGTTTTTTCTGATATATTTACCACAATGCTTTACACCATATTGTTTCTGTCACAGTGAGGCAGGTGTATGTGGCAATATATATTATAACATCTATTACCCTTGTTCAATTTCAAATATTTCCTTGAAATATTTTTGCAGTCAGATACCACAGATCCTAACCATATTCTTTCATATATCACTAAAATATGTAAATACAAGAATCATTCTTATATATATATATATATCAGGACTTCTAAAATATTTGCACAATGAAATATTATTTATACTTTGTTTCAGTAGCATACTGGATTTTTATGAATCAGTACTAATTATTTGAGAAAATAGATTTATTCAAAAAGTAAATCACCCTGTTAAATTCTTAAATGTTCATTATTAAATTTAGAGAGTATATCTTATTTTTATATAAGAGATATTGCTTCACAATTCCCTTATGTTTTCATACAGTAAGTCCGCATGAAATGAGGAAAATGAGCCTAGATTCCATAAAACTAGAAATAGGAATAGCTATTCTTCAAAAGATTTATTTTTAAACTACTTATTTAAACAGTTTTTAAACAATTTACATTAAATATCTAATCATCTTAGATTGCATATCAACTGATGCTACTTCAGGCAAATGTGAAAATAATAAACTATTAAAAAATAATAAAATATTCACAAAAAAACATTTTACTTTAGCAGGATCATGACAAGTTAGTGGTGGGCACAACGGCTATGATGAGGTCGTGTTTGTTTGGAATGACTGAGATGGCACCAGTTTACTCCATCGGGTCCATAACTAAAAGCATGATTCCCGTCCTGCCCCCCCCCCTTTTAGCTTAGTGAAACAAATGTATGCATTTTGTACATTATTTTGGTTTCCATTATTTTTTATTTATTCTCTCATACATTGCATCCTTGGAGTTCCCCCACCTCCCCTCTTCCCAAGATCCACTCCACCTCTTTTTCTCTTCAGAAAATAGCTCACCTCTCAGGGATGCCAATCAAATATGGCATAGCAAATTACAATAAAATTATAGGGTTTAGTAAAACTTAACAAAGTGGTACTTGGATTTGACTTCACTTTATCTACCAGATACATAAATGTCGGGCATACATGGGCTGCAAAGAGGGTGCCAAGAGAAGTTTAGATAAATAGAGCTTAAGCTTTAAGCTGTTCACACAGAGAGTGGATACAAATGGTACCAGAGGAAGTTAGTTTAAGCTGTTTGTGCAGAGAACAGATACAAAGGATGGCTAAGAGGAAGTTATCTTGGGTTGTTTGTATGGAGATTAAAGACCAATGGTGAGGAAGGAAGTTAGCTCAAGTTATTTAGATGATGTCAGGACATAAACAACTTGTAAATAAGGTGACCTTTAAAATGATTGCTTGGTTCCTTCACGTCCTCCTAGGGTTCTGAAGTTTTCTTGTATAAAAGAGGCTTACTGCCTGTCAATAAACAAGTTCTTGCTTGACTTGACTCCCGGCTGTGTCTGATTGTCTCCAAGTAAGAGGGAGGCTGGGGAACGGGTGAGCAGTGCACACTTACCTTTCCTAGGTTCCAGGCCACCTCTTCACAGGTGACCTAAGTTCCCGGTGGGGCAGTGTAGCATGAATCTTAAAAGTTCTTATTAATAAAATAAAACCTGAGCCAGGTATTGGGGTGAAATGCTGGATGGTCAGAGAGACAGATCAATCCACAGCAACCCTCACCTGCCCAACTTCTCAGCTGGTCTTGTTTCCTCAGACTGGAAGCCTCTGAGTCCTCATCCAGAATGGCTCTCAGCTGAACTGTGCTGCTAGAAGCCTGAAAGCTTAACCAGCCAAATGCTTAACCAGGCTAAATGCTTCTAGTTTCTAGTCCTCATGCCTTATAAACCTTTCTGCTTTCTACCACCACTCCCTGGGATTAAAGGCTTGCTTTCTGGGATTAAAGGCGTGAGTCACCATACTTGGCTGTATCCTTAAACAGATGGATTTCTGCCTCTGGAATGCTAGGATTAAAGGTGTGTGCTATCACTGCCTAACCTCTATGTTTAATATTGTGGCTGTTCTGTCTCTGACCCTAGATAAGTTTATTAGAGTGCACAGTATTTGGGGGAATACAATACCACCACAGGGCAGGTCCCCACACATAAATGAAAGCACACCATTGTTTTATATTAATTTATTGATTATGTTCATTAACAAGCTGTTAATTATAACACAGTACATTTGTCTGAATTTATAAGTTTTGATTTTGCCTCAAATATTTAATGTTTTAAACTGTGAACAAAAAGATCTTCTCTATAATATGCATTTTGAAAGAGATACTTTTTTTCTAGCATTATCTTGACTGCTTTTCTAATCCTTTTTTATTGCTGTAGTGAAACATCATGGCCAAGACAAGTTATAGGGGAGAAAGGGGGTTTGTTTGTGCTGTGGTTCCATCAGGATAAGAGTCTGTCATAGAAGGGAGACAGGGCAACAAGAAGCAGACATCATGGCAGGAACACAAACTTAAGGGCTCACATCATGAATCACACTCATGAAGCAGGGAGAATAAACTTGGAATAACATGAGCCTTCAGATTCCCAAAGCCCAGCTCCAGGGATATCCTTGGTTCAAGCAAGAACATACAACTTAAACTTTCCATCACTAATTGGAGACCATATATTCAAATGCCTATGACTATGGAGGATAGTCCATTAAAATCACCACGACTATTAAATGTTTTCATTAGAGTTTGAAATTCTATCATTAAATCCTTGATAATCAACATAGAAGACATCACTAAAATTATGTAAACTGCTGTCTAACATTATGACACACTTCATAAAACTACTCTGTATAAAACTATCATCCTTGTTAAAGACTGATAAGAGAATGTTTCCCACACAGAAAATAAATATTAGTGTTTTAAGAAGAGATAAATATATTGTGAATTATCAACTTCTAGTAACAGTAAAGTAAATTCCACATGAAAACATATTGGACTTTCTGAAAATTCAACTGACAAAGTTGTGGAAGCATCTTGTGTTCTTTGTTACTAATATTTCGAAGTTTCTGTTTATATAAAAGCAATTATTAGCATCAAGGAATTGGCTTAAATGGTGCGGCACTTCCAAAAGCTTATCTGAAATGCTTTAATGATTGTTTTGTACGGCAAAGGGAACAGAAGAATAGCACAAAGCAGCTGAGTGCTTGTGGAAACACAGACAGCATCCGATCATTCTGGAGCTTAGACTTGTGCAAGATGGAAGTTAGCTGCATCCAATTAAAATCAAACCTTTGAGCATAATGAGCTTAGCCTCCAAAGAACAGCATGTCCTAGATAGACATGGTTTAAAAATCTATAGGAAAAATATGAAGATTGTATAACACAATGAAAATTTTGTAATGTGAAAAAGTTAACAGTGATTTGACTAAGTGTACTCTAGACATTTATAAATTGTTGACTTGTGATGTACATTCAGGGTTTCATTTTATTATTTTTATCTATCTATCTATCTATCTATCTATCTATCTATCTATCGTCTATCTACCTATTTCTTTTTTAAGAAAGTTATTTTTTTTCATTTTATATACCAAGCCCAATTTCTCCTTCCTCCTCTTCTCCCACCCCCACCTTTCCCCCATCCCACCCTCCATCTACACATCAGAGAGGGTAAGGCCTCCCTTGAGGAGTCAACAAAGTATGACGTACTAAATTGAAGCAGGACCAGGCCCCTCCCTGCTGTGTCCAGACTGAGCAAGGTATCACACCCTAGGGAATGTGTCCAAAAAGCCATTTTATTCACCTGGGATATGAAATTTGTAGGCAAATGGATCATCCAAAGTGAGGTAACCTAGACCCAGAAAGACAAACATGGTATGTACTCACTCATAAGTGGATATTAAACACAAAGCAAAGGATAACCAGGCTACAATCCACAGCCCCAGAGAAGCTAGGTAAAGAGGAGGACCCTGAGAAGGCCATGCATGGAGGGCCTCAGGAAGGAAAAATAGTGAAGTTCTCCTGGGTAAACTGGGAGGGCGGGGTAGAAGAGAAGGGATGGGGGATGGGAACAGTAGGATTTTTTAAATGTTCAGAAGTTGTTTAAAACATGGGTCCCTCCTAATCCCATGCATTGGAGAAACTTGGTCAGTGGCATCTGGTCAGGTTTTCATAATACAGTTGAAAGCCCACAACACACTCACTGCTCTGCCAAAAACGATTTAAAAACCTGGCACATGGACGCCGCTTTCTCATTAGAAACAATGTGTCAATTCTTCCATCAAGGTGGAGAATATTGCCTGCTCATCCGTGTCATGAAAGGTGAACACGCGTTCTAGATTGCTGTTGCAAAGGAGGAGTTCAGCCACCAAGCCTTGCATCATGTGCAAATTTGTCTTCCACTTTAATGTTCTAAAAATATTACCATATAGGACTTGATAGAGGTTTTCTATGAAATAAAACTAGAAAGACAAATAACAAAAATATACTATTAAGGAATCATGCAAAATAATTTTACAATACAATTATCAACTGTCAATTTTCAATTGTCAAGGAAACTGCCGAAATATTTCCCTAGTACTAGCAATAGTTGAGAATAATTTCAGTAATCCTGCCAATAAATTTAACTAAAGTCTGTATTATCATCAATCTGTCTCACACTACTATGCATTTTTCCTTCATATCTTGCCTCAAGACAAAATTAAACTATGCTCATCGAAGTATTAAATAATAAGCACACAAAACATCAGGAATGTTGTTGCACGAAACCTATATGGTCTTATAATAAAAAACCTGGAGCTAGCTATTGGTTAAATGCTGAAAAATCAGAGAGACAAAGGAACAAGTCATTAGAGAAACTTCTCACCACTACCCAATTCTCAGGCAGAATAAAAGTTGAGATCGTATCTCCACAAATCCTCTGACTGCAACCCTCTGAGTCCTCAGCTGAAAAGACTAGTTCCTGGCTAGTCACACCTTATATGCCTTTCTCTGTACAGCCTCTCCACTTCCTTCCTAGTGCTGGGATTAATGGCGTGTGTGCTCCCCAAATACTGTTAGCAAAGGCATGAGATTGCAAGTGATGGGATTAAAGGCGTGTGACTCCCAAGTACCTGGATTAAAGGTGTACGCCACCACTGCCTGGCTCTGTTTCTCTCCTAGACTGAATCAATCTCATGTAGTCCAGGGTGGCTTTGAACTCACAGAGATCCAGATGAATCTCTGCCTTCAGAGTACTAGGATTAAAGGTCTGTGCCACCACTGCCTGACATCTACGTTTAATCTAGTGACTAGCTCTGTCCTCTGATCCTCAGGCAAGCTTTATTTGATACACAATATATCACCACAGAATGTAGTCTATAGTTTTATAATACTAATAGAAACATAGAATGTACAATATTGTAGTTACAAAATTTGTTGAAACTTGTTTATTTATTTATTTATTTTTTTACTTTTTAAGATTTTAATTGTTAGATAGATAGATGATAGATAGATAGATAGATAGATAGATAGATAGATAGATAGATTGATAGATACATACATACATACATACATACATACATATAGGTATATCATCATCTCAATCCTTCTTCTTTTTCCAACTCCTCTCCTTTCTATTTCTCTCAAATTTATGTTGTTTTCTTTTATTAGTTTTGTTACATATCTGGATACCTACATATAAAAATGAAGTATACTGAGTCAAATTAGTGTTGCTGTTTTCGGGGCTGACTATTTGGCATTGGGTAAGCATTTGGAGAGTGTATCTGCAGTAGATAATTGCCTGCTTACTATGTAGTCCAAGCTGTACTGGAAATCATTTCATAGCTTAGGCTGTTTCCCACAGTCTTGATAATTATCTTGCCTGAGTGTCCCAAATGCTAGAATTGAAGATATGCAGCACCTCACCTAGTTCAAATTTCATGGAAGTTGCTAAAAAAATTGTTAGAAGACACCATTTATGTTCTACAGTATGTTGAGAAAAAATATTCTTCTCACATTCATAAGAATGTTACTGAAAAAAGAGGAATTAAGTCCCACTGCTTTGCAGTAAATGCTTTTGAAAGTTAGTTTATGAATATTTTAAAAATGCTAAAATTATGACAGTTTTTTTAATTTATCAGAAAATGTGGAGAAGGAATGAAAAGTAAGCCTGATCATGATTTATGACAATTCTTTGAATTCATTGTCCAGGTTTGTCCCTGCATTATGTCGTATTTATGTTGTACCTTAGTTGGTAATGTTTTTAAGAAGGTATTTTCTTTTAGTTTTGAATTTGTGAAATGGAGTCCAAATCTATCAGCATTCTAGGCAAATTCTCAATCACGAAGCTATACCTCAACCTCTCTCAGCAATCTTCCTAACTGATATAAGTATGCAAAAGATGAAAAGATGGCAGTTTTGTGATGACCATTTTATTTACTTATTCTTATTAGTGATAGACCCCAGGACCTAATGAATGCTGAGAGGAGACTGTCAATGAACTATGTTTCAAGAATGCCCTGCCTTCTCTGGCCTTTCATCCACTCCTTCTGTGTATCAGAAATCAAGTGTTGTGGAAATGCAACAGTAGGGCCTCTCTTGAGTCTTTATTTCCTTACAGCCTTCGCCTCTTTCATTTCTCCTTCATTTGCTTCCTCCTCTTCAAAATTCTCCTGTTATTATTTATCTTCCCTCTGTGCCTTCCATCTTTGATAGTTACAGAACTTTATGATTTCAGGGGATATAATGGCACAGAATATGAAGTCACCTGCAACACAAATGTGGCCACCTCTGCTAAATCCATCAAAAAAAATTGGAAAAAGAGGGTCAAATCAACAAAGCTGTCTTTTGAGTTCCACATATGTGTTGTGATGTATACCTGCTGTCACAAACATCAAACACACAGATGCATAAACTCAAAATTATGATGAGGATCATGATGAAGGTGAGTAAAAATAATAACATAATGTGTACCTTGAGAAATCATCTCTTTCAAATACTGTGCACTTTTTCTAAAAAAATTTATTAGATTGAGACTTAAAATTTTATGTTTTTTTCATTAAAGTAGTAATATTATATATGTTGACCAATTTCTTTGGAAAATTGGGGAGACTCAGGTCACTATGTGCTCATTGGGTTTGTTTTTTGTCATTGTTGTTGTTGTTGTTTATTACTTCAGCTAGAAGTTTGCTACGTTTGTTTTTGTGAACATTCCAGACCAAAGTCCTGTTCTGAACAGTTCTGTGATATCTTTGCCTTTAGACATAATTCCTATTTGTAAAACAATCATTTGTAAATGAGCTTTCAAGACTCTATGTTATTCCCACAGAAGTACATTTGTATACCTCAATGTGTGTATTCTATCTTGAACTCTGGAATGAAAGATTACTAGGAAAAAAAAGATGACATAATTGATTTTGTCTTTTTTGTCTATGAATGAATAGAAGAATACATAGATGATATATGCACAAATATATATATATAAACACATATGTATATACACATATATATATACATACATATGTATATACATATAGACATATACATGTATGTGTCAGATTGATATTCAAAATAAACCCCAATAAATTGTCTAATTTTACATAATTATTGACTAGGAGCAGAGATGGGAGACCATTATAAAATGTATCTGCTTTGTAAAGGTTATAACTTTGTAACTGGAATGATATCAGTATTTCTTCTATTAATAGTGTTCAAAACAAAATCACATTATCAGTATAAAGCTGTTCAATGCTTCTCAAACTGTTAAAGCTCTTTATGTAACTAAGCAATAATTAAATTTAAGGAAATCTACTGTTTTATCAGGATATATCTCTTGCAACTTAAAGATACTTCATATGTTTAAACAGCAAATTTGAAAAAAATCTACAAATACACAAGTATTTTATACAGATTTGATTACTTCACATGTAGATGTGTCAGCTTTATAGAAAAAAAAGATCCTTAGTTATGAGCTGTTCTGAAAAAGATTAATTTTCCTTAACAACACAGCATGTGTGCATCTGATTTCTACATCATTTTCTTTCTTCAGAAAAGGGATTGGTTTAAAAAATTAAAGATACACATTTCCAAATAAAACTCCCTTTTAATTTCTGTTTATAGCCTTTTTGAAAACAGTTATAAAATATTTTTCTTCTCTAAGTTTTCTAAATTAGGTAATATTGAAAACTAGAATATTACTTCTATAAGTTACACTTATTTACTAAATGATTAATGTGAAAATACTGTATACATATACACAATTAACAAAGGATACATAAAAAATAGAATTTGAAGGACATATCAGATTAAAGTGTTTGACTTTGTAAAGTACATGTCCTTTGGAAAATATAAACAGAAAATTTAATATGAGTATCCTGTGTTCCCTGAAGTGAAACACAGTGTCTAATGCTATTGCAGGGCCTAGCTCATCATAATTCATTGTGTTTTTCTCATGTCAAGTGTGCAGATAATCAGCATTCATCTCCATTGTACTTCCTTTCCTACCGCTTCAGATTTAGTAGTTATGAAATGAGCAGTAGTCATGCGGACTTAGCCCAGTGACACCTTTTTTAGCCTGAAAATCTAAGAGTTTTTGTATTTATAAAGATTTGCATTTGTATTTGTATGTGTGTACATGTAGATTGGGGCAGGGCGTGTGCCTATGTGTGCATGTGCTTGTGGAAGCCAGAGGACAACTGCCAGTGTAGATCCTTTGCTGGAGTCTTCCTCTGCCTTTTGTTTGTTTGTTTTCTATTTGCTTTTGTTTGTTTTTCCTTAACCAGGGTCTCCCACTGCCAGGGGCTTGACAAAGAAGCTAAGCTAGCAGGTACCTAGGTCCTTGGGGATCTGATTGCCCACACTTCACTGGTGCAGAGATTACACGTGAGTGCCAGCATACCTAAGCTTTAAATGTGAGTGCTAGGTATTGGACTCAGGTCACTGTGCTTGCATAGCAAACAGATTCTGAATGAGCAATCATTCCAGTTTATTTTCCAACTTATAATCAATGAAGTTAAACACTAATCAACAAAACTGAAATTTTAATTAACATTCTCAGATATATTATCAAGAGTTGGAGAATGAGTACCAACAATAATGAAATAGTCATAAATCCTTTATTTATGTTGCTAGAAAACTAAAAATTAATTTAAAAATGCTTTATCTTGTTTTTTAGCAAAACATATATTATCTTTATTTCAAGATAAAGAAATAGAAGATAAGCAGTTTGGTTAAACTATGGAGTTTTACCAGAGATAAATAAAAGTATTAACTTTCATATATTACATATATATGTATATGTGAAAAGTTAATTGTGAATAGACTTATATCCTTCTTAAACATCTAGACACATTGACAAACACAAACACAACCACATAGGCACATGCTTGCACATACAAACATATGTACACAGTTCCCTTACATATGTAGAAGTCTAAATTTTTAATCTGGAGTTGCATCTCATGTAAATTCTTAATTAAAAAGAAAAAAATTATAATTGAGAGTTAGAAAAGTACTTTATTAAAAGTAAATTATGTTCCAAAACTTTAAACCAAGAATTAGGGTGTTATAAGATTGAATAAGATTTTATAATATCACTATAATTGTATTTTAATCTAAAGTTACTTAATCATTCTACATAAATGAAACTCTTTGGGAAATTGAATTTTAATGGGTTTAGTACAAGCATGAATATATATTTTATTTCTTAGAAAACTACATTTAATAGAGGGAATGTGGTAAGAAATCTGATATTTAATTCATTCACACATGAAGATTTAACAAAAAACTAAAATCTGTATCTTGGTTTGGTTTGTAAAATAGGTATATTTTCATCTCACTAGTATTTAGGATAAAGTTCTATGTATTTTCTAGAGATAATTTTTTAATAATTTAAGTAGCTATCATGTAAATATGATCTAATAAAAGTAAACAATACTATTTTGAGTGCATTTGCTTAATAATCCATGAGTAACCATGAATTATTGTTATTCTCTGTTGATTTTTTATGTTCATTTTCTTCCCTCAGTTAAAATGCATGCATTTTTCATAAAATTGTATTTAATTAATGTAATTCAAGTCAGATGCTGTCAAATTTTGAGATAGGTGTTATTATCACATGTCTTCCATTTTAATGAATATTTATATATATGCTTGTATATCAATAATTTTTCAGGTTTAATCGAACTCATAATAATAAGGTATATATTTGCTACATACTCAAGATGCTTCTTCTTCTTCTTCTTCTTCTTCTTCTTCTTCTTCTTCTTCTTCTTCTTCTTCTTCTTCTTCTTCTTCTTCTTCTTTCTTCTTCTCCTTCTCCCTCCTCTTCCTCCTCCTTCTTGAAATGAGAGTTATTAATGTCCCTCCTTATCTCTTTGTATATTAACTATTTTGTTTTATAATATGTTTTGACACAACTGTTTCAACTTCTTACAATAAATTGTTTCCATGACTAGTTAGCATATATGATGTCTATAATGATTTAATTGATTGCTTTTACTATAATCAATTACAAAAAGAGGTAGAAATCTTCCTTTAAAAAGTATCTTGTAATGAAAGGACATAGCTGTGGATTCTGACACTGTGAATTCCAGCAATGTATGAAAATCAATGAATTAATCAAATTTTGACATTTGAACAGAGTAAAATCTGAAGACCCTTGGTGGTCTTAGGAGTAACAGTTGGAGACATCACACTTCAGTTTTCTTTACAGTCGTCCACCACATCTGTGTCTTACCCTCTTCCTGTTTTTCGTTCATAATGATCCTCAAGACTTGGTAGGGAGTGGTTAGGGTTGAACATTTGTTACTTTTGTAGGCTTCAGTGGTAATAACTGTCTACTGCAAATAGAAGCTTCTCAGGTAAAAATTGAGAAATGTGTTGATCTATATAGGTATGACAATAAGTTATTAGGGGTTTAATCAATGCTGTATTAATTACTTTTCCACTGCTATGATAAACATCACGACGAAGGCAACTTATAGGATTCAATGTTTATCTTGGTTTATGGTTCCATTGGGTTATAATACATATTGCAGGGACAACTTGACAGCAACAGACTAGAAGACTGGCGCAGCCACTGAGTGCTCATATTCGGAACCCAAAAAAAAGTACAAAATGGACTGGAAATATTACAGGGCTTTTGAAGCCTCAAAGCCCACTTCCAACTTCATATTACCCCAGCAAGGCAACTCTTCCTGACCATCCCCAAACTGGCTATCAGGAGGGTACCAAATATTCCAATGCACAAAAATACAAGGAATAACTTATTCAAAGTACAACAAATACTGTTTCCATTTAGTGGCACAGTAACAATAGAACACTCCAGGGCCTATTACCTGTCTAGCCACAGATTCTTTGCTCAATGATGCTATCAGGTATGTAATTCAAACAGTGGAGCAGAACATAAATCTAATGAGAAGAGATTGGTTATGCCACAATATTTCTGCCACTATGGCAACATTGGGCTGGGCCTGACAGATCTCATGACATTGCACCTCTCTGGGTTCATATCTGGGTACAGTGATTGCTGTATCTCTCTTCTGGGAGCACTTGGAACACCCTTATGTATTAGAAAGCAATCAGGTATGAGTGAAATTCCAGATTGATAATAGCTTAATTTCCTTATAATCTTTGACTCAAGTAGGTGGCTGCCCTATATACATATAGGAACTTACTATCAATTTTTGGGTGTTTACCAAGAAAAGGGCATAATAATAATAATAATAATAATAATAATAATAATAATAATAATAAAATAATAATAATAATAATAATAAATACTAATAGTGTTTGGGTATGTCTATGAGTTCTCACTAGCCACAACTCAAAAAGAAGTAACTCATTCACAGAAATGGGATTATTTATTTGTGAGTCTACAGTGTCTAGTAGGAGCATGTCTTGTTATAGGAAAACCTGATTTTTAACTCTTTCTATATATATATGTATGCACACATATACATATACATATGCATTAGGAAGCCTCTACAATAGTAGATGCCCATGTATTTTTTTTTTTTTTTTTTGGTTTTTCGAGACAGGGTTTCTCTGTGTAGCTTTGCGCCTTTCCTGGAACTCACTTGGTAGCCCAGGCTGACCTCGAACTCACAGAGATCTGCCTGGCTCTGCCTCCCAAGTGCTGGGATCAAAGGCGTGTGCCACCACCGCCCGGCGCCCATGTGTTTTTGAAGTGTTTAATGTTACATATCTCTCCAATATTTACTTGCGACCTTTTCATCTGTTCCCTACCCTTGTCATGTTTAGAAAATGAATAAATAAGAAAAATATAAACAAATGTAAACATTCCCCTGTTTCAGTGATTTCAGTTTCCTTAGAGGGATTCTGAGCCTTGAAACAATAAGCAGACATCTATGTGTGTATTGTGTGTTCATGCAAGGATTCATGCATGTGCATGTGTATGTTATTGTAATATGGCCAGAATATACATGCATCACTTAACCGACTTCTCCAAGCACCTACATTTCACTTATGGAAATTTAAGTTAATTCAAAATCTAGTACAAAACAAATCAACTGAGGGAAACGAAAATAGCAAGATACATATGAAAATGAAGTACCTATTAGTAAGCTAAAAGAAGAAAACAATTTGAAAGGCACATGCTACATCATACTAGCTACATCACATTGTTGCATAACTAAAACTTTCAATATTGTAAAATGATCACTGGATACCATGAAATACCTGGGAAGAAAAGAATAAGAGGAAAAAACTATTAATACAGTAGATTAATTAGACATGAAAATACAGGGGTGAATGTAATGCACACATTTGAAAAAGTATGTAGTGTTTTAGATCATGATTGGAGATGTTAGATATTTTGTTCTCATTTTTTTTCTGTAAACTTAAATCTTTAAAGTTTAAAGGATTTAAAAATAAATTTTATTGTAGCAGGAATCTTAGACGGTCTTATTAATAAAATCTAACCTGAGCCAGGTATTGGGGTGAACTGGGACATCAGAGAACAAGAACAAGCCACAGCTACCTCACCTCGCCAGATCCTCAGCTGGTCTTGTTCCTCAGACTGGAGGCCTCTGAGTCCTCATCCAGAATGGGTCTCAGCTGAACTGCTGCTAGAAGCCTGAAAGCTTGACCAACCAAATGCTTAACCAGGCTAAATGCTTCTAGTTTCTGGTCCTCACGCCTTATATATCTTTCTGCTTTCTGCCTCACTCCCTGGGATTAAAGGCGTGAGTCACCATGCTTGGCTGTATCCTTGAACACATGGATTTCTGCCTCTGGAATTCTAGGATTAAAGGCATGTGCTACCACTGCCTATCCTCTATGTTTAATATTGTGGCTGTTTTGTCTCTGATCCCAGATAAGTTTATTAGGGTGCACAATATTTTGGGGAACACAATACCACCTCATTTTATTATGTAAAATTTCAGAAAATAGGTTTGTACAATTATTTTTGAATTATGAGTAAATAAAAAATAGTATCTTTTCAAATAAAAATTACAAAATCATGATAAACAAAAACTTACCATTATCAATCAAATACATTTGCTCTAAAACACTCTGTTAAATTTAATATTTATATATTAAGTAAATCACTCCCTTTCCCACTATATTCTTTATCTCATCATGTCTTTATTAATTTTAGAATTATTTTTCCAAAAGTAATATGTTGCCTTGTTTGTTTTTAAAGACTGTATAAAAAATAGAATGTGTCTTTTTCCTGAGGTTCTATTGGAAACATGACTATATTCATTGTTTTTCAGGAACAAATTCATTTTGTATATGAATGTAGCATGTCCCCAATTATTTTCCTATGGTGTGTACATGTGTCTCAATGATTCAGTCATCTGTGGTATCTTTTTCTCAGCTTCAGTAGCCATACCCTCTCCTCACCTTGGAAAAGGAATATTGGTATCAATGTCTTGTTATATCTTAATATAGATGCCTGTGTCTGGATTCAATATTCTGAAGTCTTACTCATGTTTCTTATGTTATAATGCCAAAAACATAACACGATTCTGAAATATTGCTACTAAAACCTTAAAATTCATGTATCCCTATGTTTTTTTTCATTCTACAGTCAAATACAAAGATGTCTCATTATTCTGTTGTTTGGAATATTTTAGTGGAATTCTACAATTGCCACTGTTCTAAATAGAATGCACATTTCATGAAAAATACATTTTTACTCTCTTTGGGGAGAAGGAGCTCAAAGTAAGAGCATTTTTTAAGGTCAGGCCTAATAATTGGATTTTTAAGAAAAATTTTTATATCGTCTATGTCCTTTTAAGACACTAGCAATTCTTTCAGAATGTGCAAAAGAATAAAGCTAGATTTATATTTGTCCTGAATAATATTTAGATTATAGATGACAAAATAGTTAACACAAGAAAGAAGATGAAAAACCTACCCAGTCCCAGTAGACACATCTATAAAACACCTCCGGCTCAGGGAATACAGTGAAGAAGGTTCAAGAAAAATTGTAAGTGCAAGAAGATGGGGGAGCTTGCTGTGAGTAGTGTCTCCTAGTACTATCACAAGATGCACTCCTAATGTCTCACCAACATGACTGCCCTGCAAGCGTTCAACAAGGCTGTTACCAATGCACACGCTAAACTACGTGGAGACAAGTCCATGAGGATTCAACTCTACACATAGAACTATGGCTACCTAGGGAAGCTAAGATCAGGAAAAGTGGTCCTCCTTAGGGAAAAGTACACCAATCTGTTGTCTGATGTCAAAAGGTCAGTCCTAAAAGTGTACACACAAGTAACATTATATGGACTGAACAAGTTATATTTGGGACTATACTTGTATATGCATTTATATTTATATTCATATACAAATAAATATTTGCATGCACTAACAATTAGTGAAAAAAGAGGCCATGAATTTGAAGTAGAGTGGGCAGGGATATATGGGGAGATGGATAGGATATACATGGAAGGTGGTGCTGTTTTGATTAAATTTTATTCTCCAAAAGCAAAAATAACCAGCAACCCGATAGCCTGTGGCTGAGTCAGTCCTTTGATGCAGAATGAATGGAGACTGTGTGTGTCAGTCACATTCCCATACATGTGAGTAAATGAGAATAAAAGAGTTTTAAAATCCCTCACCGAAAATCCATATTATAAATGTGGAAATGGTTTCAGTCAAAATAAACCTTCAGGGAGTCCTGGTTTTGAGATTCGGGTCCATTACTAACACTTAGTATACACTAATGTCCTCCTGCCGTTTTCTTTAACCTAGCTCAGAAATATAAACTATTTACTAGTGAGCATGAGAAGTATGACATCAAGGATTTGTTGTCTCCTGCTGTTCTGTAGCAACAATCCTGTTTAGGTTCAACTTCCTGTTGCAGGTGCTTTTATTCCCCTGATTAGATAAAAAGGGAGATTATGGAATCTACTTTTAAAAAGGAGCTACTTGTTTTAAATAAGATAAGTAATGAAAATTTTTTGTCTGAGTTTATCAAATATTACTGGACTTGACATTGTTAACATAATGGACTAGACATCGTTAATGTAATCTTGACTATATGTATTGTATATACTTATTGGATAATTTTTCTTGTATTAGTTATAAGTTTTTTTAATTATAGACAAAAAGAGAGGAAATGTGGTACTGTGTTCCCCAAAATATTGTGTACCTTAATAAACTTATCTGGGGTCAGAGACGGAATAGCCACAATATTAAACAGAGGTTAGGCAGTGGTAGCACACACCTTTAATCCTAGCATTCCAGAGACAGAAATCCCTCTGGATCTCTGTGAGTTCAAGGCCACTTTGGAAATGGCCAGGCGTGGTGACCCACGCCTTTAATCCCAGAAAGCAAGCTTAATCCCAGGGAGTGGTGGTAGAAAGCAGAAAGGTATATAAGGCGTGAGGACCAGAAACTAGAGGCATTTTGGCATTTGGCCTGGAGAAGCATGGGCCTGGTTAAGCTTTCAAGCTTCCGAGAAGCAGCAGTTCAGCTGAGAGCCATTCGGATATGAGGACACAGAATGTTTCAGTCTGAGGAAACAGGACCAGCCGAGAAGTTGGCCAGGTGAGGTTAGCTGTGGCTTATTCTGTCTCTCTGATCTTCCAGTGTTCACCCCAATACCTGGCTCCGGGTTTGATTTTATTAATAAGACTCTCTAAGATTCATGCTACATTCCCCAGTGAATATGAGGGCAGTAATTGGCTTGCTGAATGTTCTCACTTTCTGATTCTTGCTCTCCATGACCATACTAGAACATAATATCTTCAGCCTCTACTAAATTATATCATTCCTAAACATCTATTTCTAGTCTGATAGGATGAAAAGTCAATAGGAGTAAGCTATTTTTTATCGTTCTTTATGAAAACCCAACTTTAAATAAATCATTCAAATATTTAAGATAACATGTATGACAATTCAGCTTATACTTTGGAGTATAATGGACAATGATAATAAAAAAATGAACATGGGATGAGTATGTTTCACAAGAGGACAGAAAAACCAATACTGCTTTCTTCATGTATATGTAATGACTCATGGAGAAACAGAACTATGTCAGTTCAAAGGCAGCTTTGTAAAGTTACCGAAATGGGCTGGTAGGCATGCAGTCCTATGCCATCTTCCTGTCCTTAATTAGTTTGAGCCAATGAGATCTGACAAAATTTTCAGTAGCTTTCTAAAACAGCTTTGTGGTCACTGGCCTGTTTTAATAAAGATCTCTCCACTGACTCAGTGTCTGGTCTGCCCACAGACTATTAATAACCATGTAATATGTCTTAGATATGCCAAGCATCCTTGTACAACTTAACTAATTATCAGTAATTAAAATTCTTTAGGACTTTATAAATATAATTTTTACATTTGCCTTCAATTCTTTAATATATTATTTGTTATAACTGTTCCAAAAAACTATATAGTCTTTAGTAAAGTACTAGGAGAAAACAAAAACACAGACTAAAAAATTTCCATTGACTTTCCTATCTTCTCTCTTTCATCCCACCTCTCTCTAGAACTTTCTGTCTGTCTGTCTCTCTGTGTGATTCACTCTGTGTCTCCACCTCTCTCTCTCTCTCTCTCTCTCTCTCTCTCTCTCTCT
>CABHPR010138621.1:25668-36326 GCA_902168415.1 Peromyscus melanophrys
AAAGGAATATTCAAAGTGATATATGTTTTCTATACTAAAAACCATTCAAAACACAGGGATTTATGTGTGATGATTAGCAGCTAAGCATAACAAACTATCTTCTCCAGGAGTAAATTTTTCACCATCCTTAACACTGTCCTATTACTCTGTTCTTAAGAGCAATGAGCTACTCAATTATTTTCTGTTGTTACTGTGTCCTCCATAAAAACACAGTGGGAGAGTATTCCACGGCAAACCTTAAATTAGATGAATACAAGTATCATTTCTTCATATTCATTATGTACAAACTTTCATATTACTTAAAAAAATACTTCATATATACTTCCAATTACCTGTCATTTAGCATTTTTTCTTTATTAGAGGACAGGTCCACTCAGTTCATTATTAGGAAAACTGAAAATAACCAATTTAGATAAGTTATGCTTTAATTCCTTGTTTTTGGCTCAGGTTAAAAAAATGGTATTTTGTGAACAGATTGTTAGCTCATCCAACAGTTCAAGCTACCGTGACATTTGTTTTATTTACAGAGACATGATTGAGAGAGGTGTTTCATGCCTACACAGGGAATGATAACAAACTATTTTCCAGGGACCAGAAATTAAGAACATTAAATTAAAAACTGTAAGTTTTTCTCTTTGAGTCTGTTACACTTTCATTTAGACTACTGCAGGGGAAATATATTTCTTCAGGGGTTGCTCAGGATGGTGGAAGGCAGTGGATAGAGAAACTAGGTCTTCATCCTGGGGAAAATCTTACAGTGCCTGCAGTACCTACCATTTCCGTATAATGCTCCCAGGAGAAATCAGCCAAGTGAAAGTGCATACACTCTCTTGGAATTTCTACAAAAACCCTTCAACCCCGCTCCTGAAGAGGTGTGTCCAGTTAGCAAGCATAGATAATTAATTCACATGTGTAAAACAATGGAGGAAATCGGGTGCTGCCTGTCTCC
The DNA here is from genome assembly GCA_902168415.1 of Peromyscus melanophrys. Lineage (NCBI taxonomy): Eukaryota > Metazoa > Chordata > Mammalia > Rodentia > Cricetidae > Peromyscus > Peromyscus melanophrys. The sequence goes on from CABHPR010138621.1 coordinate 26,618, forward strand.
TGTCCCATAGCCTTTTAACAGTTGAATGCAGAGTACTGAATTGCAGTTTTCCTTTCATGGAAGAATCTCAGCATAATAAACACAGGCTTATTTCTGGCAGAGACACTGTCTCCTGTTGTATCCAGAGCAGTTGCTTTTTATTGGCAGCACTTCTGAGTGAATTATTCACTTGGCATCTTCTCTAACTACACACTTTCAAGATTACTACCTAACAAAGAGTCTGAGATGGTACTAATAGTCTTGGCCCAGCAGTGACATCAACAATTACCTATTGGTGAGAGCAGATACACTGGCCACAATCTCACTTCAAAGTTACGTGTTCAGATTGTCAGGTAGATCAGATAGGAGCACTAGAACATTCTGTGACATCTCATCCTCAACACCTCTGCTAAATATTACTGAAGTTTCAGTATGTACCAAGGATTTTGCCAGATATTTTTGGTAAGTGACTAAAGAATCACTTTAAGCCTCTCAAGATAAATAGACATGAAAGAATAATGAAAAAAATAGAATAAATGTTCTAGTTAAGAATTGCATGTCGGTGTTTCAGAACATACAGACCTCTTCACTTTGCCCAGAGATGCACATAGTCAACTTTACAAGAACAATTTCTGTAGACTCTGAGGATTAAAATGGATATGGTTAACACAAATATGTAGGAATGGTATAAAAATGAGATAATTGTACATTAATCTTAAGGGAATCTGCAGATAGATATAAGGTTGTCTTGAAGGCAATGACATAGAGCAAAAAGCCAGTGTGTTTATTAGTAAGCCAAGAAAGAAAAGGAAGAGTAGAAAGTAATTGAAATCATGTCAAAATGCATCATGCTTTTGGCACTGTTAGTCCTTATAGTTAACAGAATGACATTGAATTGCCAGTTTCCAGGTCCTTATCAAAATATTTCTTTATGATTAAACATTTGGCACAGATTTTCCCAGTCAATATTAGCTAAATATTTTGAATATGAACTTGAATGTCAAATATCACTTTAAAGTTGTTTAGGGATGGGAACAGTGTTTGGCAAAGAGACTTGAAGTTTAAGCCCTACATAAAAGGCTTTCTATTGAAACAGGAGACCCATGCTACTTAGTCAGGCAAATAACAGAGGAGGTTTTGTGTCAGACAATATAAGCATAACACTGGCAGATGCCGTGACTTTTAGCAGCTTAGAGTGTTCCTTCTGAACAAAGCATTCATCAATAAGCTCACAATGAGGACTCTGGATGTCAAAGGAAGAGATTGTTGGATGATTAGGATGCCATTTCAAAATAAGACAGATGACTCTCATTCACATTCAGTGTCAGCATCCCTTTTTCCTTTATTTCATTATACTATCTCTCCACTTTCAACAAAACAAATAACAAAGCTTTGGTTGTAGCCACTGCTTTTAATCATTGTCTATACTGGAAAACGCTAATAAATTGTTAAGAACAATACATATCAGTAATTTAAGTTTCCTGGGCTATTGAAGTAAATTTTACAAAGTCAAAATCATTTTATTCATGGAAAATGTGTAAACCTTTCAAACAAAAATGTTTCTCATATAAGACATTATTGTGGTTCTATGCAAGATGCTGAAACATAAAATAAACAAAAAACCCTGCAGTGGGTACATTGCTGCATTCTGTATGGATGTCTTGGAAACAGGCATTTTTTTCCCCTCATGTGTGAGGGAATGTTTTAGTTTGAATAATCACTTCAATATTTTCATTTATATATTACTGAAGATAATATTTCTACATGAAATTATTTGAAATCAATCATTATTATTCTTTAAATCCATATTCTCATAAAATAAATAACATGGAGTGCAAAAGTTTCCCTATTTTTGGAAAACAAGTCAAATACCCAATGATGACTTCAACCCTTTTTACCTATTACCTTACAACACATAAAGCTAATTCTTTGGTAATTTTTCTTGGTGTTAAATTATGTATTAATGAAATTGTTTTCTTTTATGCAACTGATTCTTCTCAATTTTCAAAATCATCAGTGTTCACAGTGTTTGTAAAAACTGTACATAGTTTAAAATTGTGCATTCAAATAAATAATGTAAAGAATGTATGCATCTGCTACTATACCATTGATGGAATGCTTTTAGTTACTTTAAAGTGTCACAGAGGTAGATGATACTAGAATCTGATGGACCTGTCTTAATTAGCTAAATTTTGTTCTTGCTCTGCTACATTTAGTGTCACAAGACCTACAAACATGAGCAGAATTACTTACTGCATTGTATAGAACTATTTCAAAATGCACAGACATATGTAATTCATACTATTACTTAGATTATTTTTCCTCTTAGAATAATTTTTAACTTAAAAAAAGCAGACTTACTAGGATATAACAGTGAAAATGGATAAATGGAGTGGTTTATCACGTCAAGACAAAGCCAGTTCTCAAGAATTCCAAAGGAAACTTAACCTTATATGTCACAAACTGAAACTTTAAATGAATGTTTTAGATGGAAATAAACTGTAATTTCAGAAAGGTTCTTCTGAATGACCTGACTAATCATTGAAGCTGATAATTACCAAGGTCGTAGCTCACCTAACCCTTCTGGCTATGAAGCCTTGTGGTAGAGTCTGGTAACAGTAACATTGGAGTTCATCTACAGATCTACAAATAATGGAGTTTATTCCACAGCTGCATAAAATGCCATCTGTAGAATCTGATGCTATCCTTTCAACAATAAGCCACACCCAGCCAGAGAAAACCATGTATTTTTCCCCTAAAATAACTACTATTCCCCTTAGGTAGAGTTTATTTACCTGATAGGGTTACAAAAGGGAAGTGAGATTTTTTTTTAATCATACAATCCCTCTAAAAACCCACCCTTGTTAAATAAATAGACAAGAATAGGTTATAAACAATTTTTAAAAGGTTTCTTGAAAACGAAATATTTTTGAGAATTTCAGGAACTGTTGAAGAATGAAGGTGGAGTAAATACATAAACAAAAATAAAAATCTGTAAAGAACATATGAATAATGCAAAGAGCTATCATCGCAACTCAAAGAGCTGAAGTGTATCTCCAGTGAGATTAAAATCATATTAAATTTGAAACCTTGGAATATGTGTTACATTGCAATAAAAATGACAGAAAATAAAGATGACTATAGATAAGGATAAAGTATGACATATGCTTTGTGTAGTAGCCCCTTGAGTACAGGTTTAGGGACACTCAATCAGTTGATGACACTAGGTAACTTCAGAAACCAAGTTAATACAGGTACCTGCATCTCATAGCTTTACCACCTATATGCATACATATTAAATATTTTGCATGAACAAGTACATACTTAGAAACAAACAAGACATTTCAGTTCTCAACACCAACTAATGGACATGAATAACCACACGGAGTTGTGAGGATTCAAAAGAAAAAGTAGAATTTTTGCATTTATCTTTTAAGGGAGAGTGCATATAGTTGCACTTTGATGTTTTTAACACAGCTCTTAGCATGAGACTAGCAAACATGTAATATGTATCATGAATATAGGAAATAAGTTTGTTTTCTGAAATAGAAGGTACCCTTTTGGAAGGGGACCTAGATTACAAAAATCACTAGACCTTCTAATAAGAAAATATAAATAAGAAATTAGAGAACTCAGAATGAGAAAAAAAGATGATTTCATTGGACGACTGCACAAAATTGTCTGTTCTGCATGGGGGCTCATTCTCTGTTGTAATGGATGATAACTAGAAAGACCCATAAGACATTCCATTATAATATGATTGCACAGCAGCTTCAAAGAAGAAAAAAGTTAATTTTGAAAACATTGTAATGCAAATGAAATGCCTTAATAATTCCCAATTGAACATTACATTGTACACAATGACTTGGAAACATCTTGAAATTTTTGAGTGAAAGTAGTACTGTAATTATTGCCATTATGACTCTTTGAATGAAGGAAAATGAATACATTTCCCAGTCCCATTACTTCATAAGATGTCACCACAAAAAATAGAAAAATAACATTGATAAAAAGGAAATTTGTGGTTAATAAAGTAAAATCTGAGAGGATTAAAAATGAAGTTCTACAGTGGGATTTTTATACAGAACATCTGAGAAAAAGCATGTGTAGCTAGAGTTTTTCTGCCTGGCCCACAGTCAGGACAAATCTCTGCCTCCCGCCAGTCCCACAGCCGCTCAGACCCAACCAAGTAAACACAGAGACTTATATTGTTTAAACTGTTTGGCCAATGGCTCAGGCTTCTAGCTATCTAGTTCTTACATCTTAAATTAATTCATTTCTATAAATCTATACCTTGCCACATGGCTTGTGGCTTACCGGCATCTTCACATGCTGTTTGTTATGGTGGCGGCTGGCAGTGTCTCCTCAGCCTTCCACTTCCCAGAATTCTCTCCTCCTTGTCCCACTTATACTTCTTCCTGCCTGACCACTGGCCAATCAGTGTTTTATTTATTGACCAATCAGAGCAATTTGACATACAGACCATTCCACAGCAAGCATGTAAATAAGAACACTTAATGTACTATGTACTGAATTACTAATATACTGATGGGAGAAATACATCATGGAGGAAAAAAGAAAACAATGGGAAACAATATGGCACCAATATAAGTGGAATACAGAGATTTTAACAGAAAGTAGTAAGAAATTCATTTTGATTCATTGTTTAATCAGTTTAATCAAGATGTTTTCTCATTTTTTACTTTTCCAACAATTCATTTTCAATAACATTAAATATAACGAATAATACTTTTTTCAGTGTCAAGAAAACTATTACCTAAAAATGAAAAATCTTTGACCCAACTATTATTGCCAAATTGGTGTAAGTTTTTTTTTTCTCTACTTTTGGTATTTTGTATAAAGGTAATGCATGCAAACAGATGTAGAGAAGAAACTTGAAGACACATATTTTCATTTCAAAGGTCTACCTATAAACTGATATTATGGAAAGTCTATATAGGTAAGAACTGGGTGTGAAACTGTGTACTTCTCTATCTTATGAGAGATAACTAACTGCAGGTGATGTAGAAGTGATTCATGTAATAAAAATGTTTATACTTTTATTTTCTATTTTAATCAGGTGCAAATAGTTCTATCTATGGAATTAAAAAATTGAAAAAAACATAAATTAATCACTTTCATATGAAAATTCCCATGATACTAAGCAAATAATGGATATTTTTATTTAAAAAGAGTACTGAGTTTGCATCCTTTAAAGCCAATGACAACTCTTTTAAAGGTCTCAAGTAAGAAGAGAAAAAGGGGAAATGGGGAGATGCCTGTGAAGTTAATAGGATTGGCTGTTGATTGCAGGACACTGGTTCACTTCTCTGCAAACACTCGATAGCTTTCATTTGTAAGTAACTCCGGTTGCAGTGAATCTGATGCCCTCCTCTTGCCTTTGAGGACAACAGACATGTAATTGGAATGCTGACATACATTCAGGTAAAACACACATACACATTTACAAAAAGAAGGTAAATGTATATGACAAAGCTGTTAGCTTGCTGGCTGTACAAGCAGTAATCATAAAGACTGTTGTTCAAATATCCAGAACGTATGTAAATGCTATATGGGTGTGGAAACCCAACTGTTACTCCAATACTCAGAAGGGGATACATTAAGTAGGAGGATCCTAGATCCTAGCCTTGGGAAGGGGAAATAGATGAGATCTGGGTAAACCAGAAGGAGAGGGCAAGCAATAGAGGGAAGAGGATGGGGAATAAGAACATGAGCAGACAAAACAGTAGAGCTGGGGAGGGATGGAGTCAAGAGCAATGAAAGAGATATCTTCATAGAGGGGGACATTATAGGGTTAGGGAGAAACCTGGTGCGAGGGAAATTCCCAGGAATCCACAAGATTAGACTAGTAGCAATAGTGGAGAGTGTGCCTGAGCTGGTCTACCCTGGTAATCAAATTGGTGACTACCCAAACTGTCATCATCGAACCTTCATCCTATAACTGATGGAAGCAGATGTAGAAATCCACAGCCAAGCACCAGGCTGAGCCCCAGGATTTTATGAGCAAGGGGGCGTCAAGATCCTGATGGTGAAATCTACAGGGACAACTGAACCAAACTCATAGGAACTCATGAACTTAGACCAACAGCTGTGGAACCTGCATGGGACTGGACTAGACTCTCTTCATACTGGAGACAGCTTTGTAGTTTGGTCTTTCTGAGGGGCCACTGGCAGTGTGATCAGGATCTATCCCTGGTGCATGAGCTGTCTCTTTGGAGCCCACTGCTTATGGTCAGATGCCTTGCTCAGCCTTGATTCAGAGGGAAAGGGCTTGGTCCTGCCTCAACTGAGTGTATCAGGCTTTGCTGACTCCCCAGGGGAGCCCTTACCCTTGGAGGAGGAGATATGGGGGAGTGGGGATGGGGTCGGGGAGAGGGAAGGCTGGGGTCGGGAGGAGGGATGGCAGAGGGATCTGTGGTTGTTAAGTAAAATGAATAAAAAAAAAATCTTAAATTAAAAAAAAAAAGTCAGAGGATCCCTGAATGTGCTAGCTGGCTAAACTGTCTGAATTATATAGCTCTAGGTTCAGCGAGAGATTCTTTTTCAATGAATAAATTATGGAGCAATAGAGAAAGATTTCTAACATCATTCTGGGCCCTGTACATGCATGTGAACACACAAGTGTGGCCGCACACATGAAAACACACACACACGCACACACACACACACACACATACACACACACGCACACACACATACGCACACACACATACACCCAAAAATATGCAGAAAATAGATGTTTATTTTATTTGATTATTTTCACAAATAAGTTAAACTAACCTATAAGGAGACCCATTTAATATTTGTAAATTGCCTAACTCTTTTATTTAATTACTTTAAATTAATATATAATATAATGTTAGATGGGACAAGTCCACATAAAAGTAAAATGAGTGTACATATCTCAAAAATCATCACATATGGTAAAACAAAACCATTTTATTTTTAAATAATGTTATTATAAATTTAAAACATCAATTTTACATTCATATCCTGCTGAAATGCATATGGATAATTGTAAAACTGGCAGATTAGTGGCTGGATTTTGATTGAAAGGGTTATTGGAAATAGTTAAGTGCTTGCCTGAAATAACAAACATTTATATTCCTTAAAAAAAAAACCTAGAATTTAACTCATTTAAGGAATCCATTTACTACATGCCAGAGAGAAGGTTTCTGAGCTACATTCTCCATTCCACAAAGCCTCCTGTTATGGAAACACAATTCATCTTTTCCGGAACCTATTACAGTATTGACATCTCTATCTAATCCCACTACTCTGATTTCCTTTTCCTGAAGAACGCCGACATATTTTTGGCAGAAGGCTGATGAAACACTGGGACTCTATTGGTGCGGTGTTATCTCAGCCATCAGGAAGATAACATGCTCTCACTGCTCTCTCACATTTCCTGCCCAGCTGCATTTTAAGAAACTCGTTCCCACTGAACTTTCACAATGCGGAGTCTCAGGATGTAAACATTTTCACAGTCAAAATTGCCTTTGAAGCACTTCTATTGTAGGGATGCCACCTCTTTGTAGATACACACTGATAGAAAGAGGGTCTGTGTGTTGTACAGTGAGTGTTTTAACACTCGCTGATATGCATTTCACATAAGTCCAATTATATAGCATGTGTTTATGTGTGTGTATACACATGAATATATGGAGATACTTAAACTGACTTTACCTCCAGCCAAATATTTTCAAGCTTGCATGGTAGCTACGCCCTATAATGAAGTGGCTACGGATAACAAGGTAAAATGCCACAGTCTAAATACAAGTTGTTCTAATATTTCTATAATAATAGCTTTCGTTATATGTATGTAATGCATGCCTGTGAGACTGGAAGAAATGGTGCATACATTTCCAGTCCACCTGTGTGCATATCATTAGGCAAGTGCTACATTGGAGACTTTAAAACTGATTTTTGCCTACAGTAGAAGCTAGAAACACAAAGAAAATAAAAAGACAGAAAAGCTATTGTTTTTTTACTACTACCTTTTTTTGCTATCTTTCAGTGCAAAGAATGTCTATTTAAAGAACATACATAGAGTATGGAACATTGAGAGTTTTTAGTCACAACATAGCCATGAATAAAATTGCAATTTAAGTAACTATTTTCTGTTACCCACATTTAAAAAAGATTAAAGAAAAGCAGTGAGGTTTAATATCTGGGCAGGTAAGATTCAGTGTCCACCTGGAGATGTCAAGATGTACGTGCTGATTTGCCTTACATATTGTAGTTTGAATGTGGCTTTCATTTTAATTTGCTTATAAAAAAGAAATACATAAATATTAATTTGATTTATGTTATTTCATGACTATGCATATATTTCTTTTTATTTTTATGAGCCAGTTAAAATAATTAATTAAATTGTTTTATACATATTCATCTCCGCAAACTCTTCATCATTCCTCATGGAACAAACATTCAAACACTTTTTAAAAAGTCAGAGTTGCTCAGCCTGGGTGAAGGGAGGAGGGGACTGGACCTGCCTCAACTGAATCAACCAGGCTGAGCTGAATCCCCTGAGGAGTCCTTGCCCTGGAGGAGATGGGAATGGGGGGTGGATTGGAGGGAGGGTGGGCGGGAGGAGGGAGGACAGGGGAATCCATGGCTGATATGTAAAATTAAATTAATTATAAAATTAAAAAAATAAATTAAAAAATTAAAAAGTCAGAGCATTATTGACATTTGCCATCTAGATTGCTCAACAACACATTTCAGATTCATGTCCACGTGTTATTTAGAATACAATGATCTTTGAGTAGGTTTACCAAAAATCATTTCCTAATGTGAGAAACTCAGCTTTCTTACATTTCAAAGCAACAACCTTGGCTAGATTTTATGTTTTATTTTTACTTTAAACAGCTTTAGAAGCAATTATGATTTGCAACCCCTCATTTACTACCTTTGGTGAATGAAACGGTTCTCTGATCATCATTGCCAAGTACAGTAATAAAACTCCATTGCATTTAACATGAGTGTGAAAGCATAGATGAACAAATGTGACATCTTCATCTCCAACACCAAAACATGATCCTAAATTACATACTATCTAAAGTCAGACTTTCTTATCACAATACTATACTAAACTCCAATAAATAAAACCCGAGTGTGATAAATACAAATCTGGGGCTAGACAGATGGCTCAGGGTTTAAGAACACAGGCTGCTCTTTCAGAGGACCTGGGTTCAATTATCAGTAGTGACATAGTAGATCAAAACTGTTTATAGCTCCAGTTCCAGGAGCTCTGATACCATCCTACAGACATACTTACAGGGGAAACACTAATGCACACAAAAAGAGTAATACTATTATTTTCTAAAAACTTTTAAAATCAATATTAAAATTTGTAAAAGAGGAATGTCATAATTGCAAAAAATCAACTTATACTGACAACATCTTTAAAATTATTTATTGTTTGAAAACAAATTGTGATTATAGTGTGTTGGTATCTGTATATGTATGTGCATGATCAAATTATGGTAGAAGTGCCAGCATACCTTTAATGGATTTTGGAAATGAGATTCCAAATATTGTTATTTTTACTTCTTCTACTCATTACCCCGAAGCATTATCTTTAAGAATATTTTATGAACTATTTGGGAGGCATCCAGGCAGTGGGACCGGGTCCTGTGCTCATTGCATGAGTTGGCTGTTTGAAACCTGGGGCTTATGCAGGGTCGATTGCCTCGGCCAGGGAGGA
>CABHPR010138622.1:0-21648 GCA_902168415.1 Peromyscus melanophrys
GGGAGAGCTCACTCACCTCTCCCGGCAGTCACTTTCAGGTCAGCTCCCCTTCCTCGGAGTGTAGCCCGTTCTCCTCTTTCCTCCTCCTGCCCAGCACTTTCTTACTTACTCAATTATACCTGTCACTACGCACATGGGAGGAATGTACTCTGGCAAAGCAGTTTCAGAAATGTAATCATCGGTCAAGCACGGTACACTTAGGAGGTGGAGGAAGGGGGATCAATTTAAGGCCAGCCTCATATCCACAGTGAATTTAATTCATATTCACCAGTGTAGGCCACATGAGATCCAAGCCCAAAAAACAATAAAAGAAATGTAGTAGTCTTCAATCTAAAAAACTAAGTGGCATATTTTAAGTTCTTATGACTATCGCTGAACCCAAGTTAATTTACCTAAAAATGTACATAACCACTACATGCTTTACCCTATATACAACTATGGCTAAGAAGTTAGGAATAAAAAAAAAAAGAGTACTAACTATCCTACACACATATATGATGGTCTCAATAAACAATATTACAGTAATAAAGAACAATGAAACATGAAACAGAAAGCACAAACTTAGAGAACCAAATAAAACTCAAGTAACACCTCCTATTTAAGCATGGAAATGCTGTCAGATCTCTACAATGGCCAGCTGTTTTCACAGGCTTTTCACCCGTTCTAAGAACCAAGTTCTATTAGGTCAGCTTACCACAGCCAGCATGCAGAGCTGCCATGAGAAAAGCATGGCTCTAATAAAGGGCTACGGCCTCAAGGGCTAATGGCACACAGAAGCATGAGCAGGGCCAGCGATTCGTACAAGCCTGGTGACCTCAACTTGATCTGGGAAAGCCACAATGGAAGGAAGGAGAGAACCAATTCCTGAAAGCTGTTCTCTTTCTTTGTATGCATATTCCTCTGTCTCTCTCCCATTTTAAAAAAAATGTGCAAGGTCAGGAATGGTGGTTCACTCCTATAGTTTTAGCCCACATCCCAGCATGCTTTGGAGGAAGAGACAGGATTTTAAATACAAGTTCAAGGTCAGCCTAAACTATACAGAATGGATTTGGGTTTTACTCACTTTTCTAATTTTAAAGCACGTCATCTTACCTTGTTTGCTCACAATTGCTATATGTACATTACTCAAACAAGACAAATTCTTGAAGGTCCAAGGCCAATAATGGTACCCAACCAGGACTGCCCCCCCCCCCAGCACAATGACTCCTCAGCAGGTTTGTCTTCCTTAGAGAGGCTCTCTCTCCCTCTGTTAAAATGAGTCCCTTCCTGTCATGGTAATGGACCTTTTCTTCCTTCAGAGCACTTACGGAAATCTTACTGTTTGTGACTTCTAATCCCTCCCCTAGATTGTAAGCTCCACGAAGACGTATTTTGCTATCTTATTATCTCCAGCATCTAGCCAAGTACCCAACATATAAAAAATGAGGCTCAGCCAGGCGGTGGTGGCACATGCCTTTATTCTCAGCACTCGGGAGACAGAGGCAAGTGGATCTCTGAATTTGAGGCCAGTCTGGTCTACAGCTCAAGTTCCCGGAAAGCCTGGGCTACAAAGAGAAATCCTGTCTCAAAAAACAAACAAACAAAAGATGACACTCAATAACTATGAGACTCGGTCTTGCTCGCACTAGGTATGAAGGGGTAAAATCTTTTCCTCTGTTAGTGGGTGACAGTCCAGTGACACACTCTTGAGAGTTATATTCTCTCAGTACCTAAAAAAATACCTAACAAAAACTCAAACCGATTCCTAGCTTTTGGGAGCTGGCAGAAACTGCATATTTGGTTAAAACCGACTGCCTAAGTAGGTCATTCATTCATTCATTCATTCATTCATTCGTCAAACACTGTCTACTAAATGTAAGCACTATTCCACGTGCTTCAACTGTATCAATGTACTTTAAAAAAAATAAGAGAAAAAGATACCTGCACTCAAGAAGCTAGGTTAAGCGGGCAGTGGTGGCGCACGCCTTTAATCTCAGCATTCGGGAGGCAGAGGTAGGTAGATCTCTGTGAGTCTGAGGCCAGCCTGGTCTACAGAGTGAGATCCAGGACAGGCACCAAAACTACACAGAGAAACCCTGTCTTGGAAAAAAACAAAAAACAAAAAAAACCCAAAACAAACAAACAAACAAAAAACCCAAAAAAGAAGCTAGGTTAATAAATCAAAGTACTATCTCCTGAACAAGGACTGGGGAGATGGCCCTGGGGGTAAGGACATCTGCTACCAAATCTAAGGACCTGATTTCAACCCCAGAACCTCCATGGTGGAAGGGGAGAACTGATACCCAAAGCTGTCCTCTGACCTCCAAATGCATGCTGGGACACATGCTCATACACGCTTGTGCGCACAAACACACACACAATAAATGGTGGAGTACAGATTTACATCAGCAATGAACAGAGTCTGAAATGATCTATGTGATAATGGATTAGAGCTTGAGAAATCAGTAAGGATTCACGTTTAACTTTCAAATATTCACATATGTGTACTGACACAGGGTCGAGCACACGCATATATTTCTTGCTCTTTTAACAGAGTATCTTAAAAAAAAAAAAGACACCTGATACCATAGTAGCAATGTGCCCACATCTTTGTTTCTTTATTTATTTAAATTAAGAAAAAATTTTTTATTCATTTTATATACCAATCAAAGATTCCCCTCTTCATCTTGGTTTAAGAAACGTTTCATTATTATTATTTACTTATTATTATTAAAAATAATTTATTGCATGTGTATGTGCAATGGTCTGAGTGAGAATGGGCCCCACAGACTCATTTGTGCATGTTCGTGCATGTGTGCCATGGTGTGAGTATGGAGGAGTGTGAGTAAGAAGACAATTTATAAGCCGGGCGGTGGTGGCGCACGCCTTTAATCCCAGCACTCGGGAGGCAGAGGCAGGTGGATCTCTTTGAGTTCGAGGCCAGCCTGGTCTCCAAAGTGAGTTCCAGGAAAGGCACAAAGCTACACAGAGAAACCCTGTCTCAAAAAAACCAAAAAGAAAGAAAAAAAAAAAAAGGACAACTTATAGGAGGGAGCTGGCTCCTCCCTTCCACTGGGGGTTCTGGGAGTTGAACTCAGGTTGTATAGCTTCCAAGACAAGTGATTTTACCCACTGGCCCATCCTGAGAGCTCCATTTCTTTTTTTAAAAATTACATTTATATCTGGGCAATGGTGGTGCACGCCGTTAATCCCAGCACTTGGGAGGCAGAGGCAGGTGGATCTACAGCCTGGTCTACAGAGCGAGATCCAGGACAGGACAGCCATGGCTACACAGAGAAACCCTGTCTCGAAAAGCAAAAGCAAAACAAATTACATTATATTACATTATTTATTCATTTGTTTTCATACATATATTTTCCTTTTTAAAAATTACATTCATTCGTGTGTGTGTGTGTGTGTGTGTGTGTGTGTGTGTGTGTGTGTGTGTGTGTGTTCGTGTTCATATGGAGGTCAGAGGCCAACTCCACACTCTACTTCCACCATGTGTATCCTGGGAATCAAGCCTCTTTACCAACTGATCACCTTGATAACCCCAGATCTTGGTTTCTAACACCGTTCTTTCCACAAGAAGAACTAAGCCTCTTTGGAGAAATGGCTCATCAGGACTCAGGCAGATAACATACAAGATATGCCTGGAGCACCTCAGGGTCAGATGCTAATGATGTTAAAAGAATAAAACACCCAAAAACCAAACACAGGGCAGTAGTGGTGGTAATGTAAAAAGGTCTCAGAGTCAACTAGATGTGTTCCCTATGACCACATGGGATAACAAATAAGGCTGCTCTGAATTAAAAACTCAAAATAGAAAATAAATGTATATGAGCCCAGAAACAAATGATCAATAAATAAAAGGTGATAGGGAAGAAAATGAATGGCCATAAAGGAGGGGCTGTGAACCTTTAAGCATGGACATAATTTCTAGTCCAGGTATGTGGCTCATACCTATAATCCCAGCACTTGGGAGAGTCAGGAGTTCAAGGTCAGTTAGGGCTATATGGCAAGACCCTTTCTCAAATACAGACAGACACAAAATGGAAAAACAATTTAAAAAGTAACTTTACAGTGGAGATACCTGACAAACATTCCTTCAGTCAGATGATCAGGATAATATTAATAGTATTAAATCATATGGACAGAATGTACATCTGACATGTGATGTCGTTTTACCTCTGTGACCCTTTGAAAAACCTGTAACTCCAGTCTAATTGTGAATAAAACATCAAATAAGCTCTAATAGAGGGCCATCCCCAAAGCCACCTAGGCCATCAAAAACCAGAAAAGCCTGGGAGAGCATGAAGCCTACAGGAACCTATGGAGGCATGACCATTAAATGTCAGGTCAACGTACATTTGAGGAAGCTACCTCCTTAACTGATAACAATTTCTAATATTGGCTCATTAATCATATCAAATGTAGCATACTCATATGAGACGCTAATTGTAGGGGAAATTAAAGGATGTACATATTAGCTATGATCATGCCATTTTATAAAGTTCATTTTTGTAAATAGTTAAGAAATAACCATTCAAAGAACTAAAGTCACTTGGTTCCCAGAGCTAAATAATTTATGTTCCTCTGTGTAGCTTTGCGCCTTTCCTAGAACTCTCTTTGTAGACCAGGCTGGCCTCGAACTCACAGAGATCTGCCTGCCTCTGCCTCCCAAGTGCTGGGATTAAAGGCATGCGCCACCACCACCTGGTATCTAAATTCTTGCCTTCCCCACCGTATCAACCCCTAGTACTGCTAGCCATGGGAGACGTTAATCCGTATTGTTTTTATTGTTGCTGTTGTCTACTGATCTTTTTTTTTATTTAAAAAAGTTTTTTTTTTGAATTTTACATACCAACCACAGTTCCCTCCCTCCCCTTCTCCCAGTACCCACCCCTCACTTCCCCGTGTTTTGGTTAATTTAGATTCAATCCACATACTTCAGAATTTATAATCTTAAGTGTAACACTGAAATGGTTATATTCATAAAACTGCATGATGATTTTTTTAAAAAAATCTTCTTTATTGACTCTTTGGGAGTATCACATCATGCACCCCAATTCTGTTCACCTCCCAGTCCCCCCATATCCTCTCCTCATCCACAGCATGCCCCCCACCACATAAGAAAACAAATCAAGGGCTGGAGAGATGGCTCAGAGGTTAAGAGCACCGACTGCTCTTCCAGAGGTCCTGAGTTCAATTCCCAGCAACCACATGGTGGCTCACAACCATCTGTAATGAGATCTGGCACCCTCTTCTGTATACATAATAAATAAATAAATCTTTAAAAAAAAAAAAGAAAAAGAAAACAAATCAAAGTAAGCAAGCAAGCAAACAAGAACCAAAGCAAAACCAAACCAAACCAAACCAAACCAAACCCCAAAACAAGACAAAATCAACAACAGGAAAACCTCCTTTGCCACCAGGACAAATGAAGCGGTGTTGGAGAAGCAGGAAAGGAGGAGAAGCAGGAAAGGAGGAGAAGCAAAGAGGTTAATCCGTATCTTGAAAATTCTGTCCAGTCCCCCCCCCCCCCTTCTTTTCTACCTGTAACTACCCCAGCTGTAAGCTGACTCTTGGAGCTGCTCTTCTCCCGGATGTGGCCTGTGCTGCTGCGGAGTCAGCCATCCCATCCATATTTCCTTCTCTCTAACCTTGCAGTACAAAATATGAGGACTGTGAGCACTCCGCTCCACTGTTCTGTAAATCTAAAGTATAAAAAAAAAAAAAAAAAAAAAAAAAAAAGTCTGTTGGGGATGGAGAGATGGCTCAGCAGTTAAGAGCACATATCACCTCCCCCCCTGCCCCAGAGGACCTTCCTTAGGTTCCCAGCACCTATGCCAGGAAGCGCCTAACTGCCTGTAACTCCAGTTCCAGGGAATCCAACGCCCTCTGCTGGCCTCCAAGGACATCTGCACTCATATGCACACACCCACATACAGCTATACAAGTTTTAAAAAGGGGCCAGAAAGATGGCTCAGCAGTTAAGAGCACTTGCTGTTCTTGCAGAGGACCTGGGTTCTATTCCCGACACCCACATCATGACGCACAAAAATCTGTTAACACCAGTTTTAGGGGACCCAACATCCTCTTCTGACCTCTGCTAGCACTAGGCATGCATGTGATGCACACACAGACATGTAGGCAAAACACTCATATATGTAAACAAATAAATCTTTTTTTTTAAAGTCTGCTAATGAAAGAAAAACTCCTGGTCAAAGACTATTGGGTATTAAAAACAAAATGAGAGTCCAAAGACAACAGTGTGTGCTGAGGAAACAGAAGGCAGGGGAAAGGCACTAACTATGAAATGCCATGAACATCAACCCACTAACAACACATACATCATTTTAGCCAATGCTTTCCTATAAACTTTTTCTTCAGATTAAATAGTAGAAATGAACAACTTGATGCCTTAAAATTTCTACCTTGTGTCAGAGTGCTGACTAACAATAAATGGAGGAAGAATAAAGTTAGATATTTGTTAGTACAGTTCCTCAAATAGAGAGAGCCGACACTGACACCATGATTTCAACCCTGAGAGAAATATTCCACTCATGCTCTAGAGTTAGAGTTCCACCTCCATCCTGACTTGATTACTTACTTGGTGACTATGAACAGTTACTTAGATTCTCTGTGCCTCAGGCTTCCCATCTGAAAAATGGGGTTATAGTACTTACAGGGTTGTGTGAAGATGACACGAGGAACACCTAGCCATGGCTGAGAACACAGAAGTGTTCACTGAAGGAAACCAGTCAGCAGAGTCACAGGAAAAACACATCTGCACATGGCAGGTTAGGGCAGTGGTGAAAGAAATTCCACAGATCTCTCACGACCCATCACAGCGATGACTTCCAGCTCACCCCCGAGCTGACGCCACTTATTTTCCAAGGGAAGAGAGTGAGTGTTAAACAACTACAGAAGAGTGGAGATTTCACACTCCAGTAGGAAGAGCACCCTGACTCCTCCTCCTCTTCCTTCATGACCTATGTGTATCCCTAAGAGGACCTAATTGCCTCACTGTTGATCTCAAAAGCCTATTAATTTAGGAAAACACTAAAGATAAAATCAAAGTTAGACACGGTGGTGTGTGTGACTCCCAGATGGCCTGGAAAGGCTGGGTTAGGAGGTTCTTTTATTAGGCCCACAGGTCAAGGTGAGCCTGGGTAATGTCCTTAAGCTTTGTTCCTTCTGGTTGGCAGAAAGAAAGAGAGAGAGAGAGAGAGAGAGAGAGAGAGAGAGAGAGAGAGAGAGAGAGAGAGAGAGAGAGAAAGAGAACATAGGGAGGTGGGGCAAAAAAAGGATGACCTAAAAGAGAGGAGGAGACTCTGAAACCTGGAGGTAAGGGTAGCTTAGACCTACGTCTTAAGAACAAAGTTGGGGGCAGAAGTGATGGCTCAGTGGTTAAGAGCACTCACTGTTTTCCGGGACCTGAGCTCTGTTCCTAGCACCCATGTTGGACAGCTCACAACAGGCTCTAACTCCAGCTCCAAGTTATCTTCTGGTCTCTGTAAACACCATATGGGTACCTTCATGCACATGCATATATACACACAAATAAAATTAAAACCTAAAATAAAAACCCAAAACAAAGAATAAAGTGGCCTCTCTGTTCCGAGAATCAAACAATTCCCAAATCAATGAACAAAAAACAGTTAAAAGTCTTTTCCATCAGCAAGGCTCCTATCTACAGAGGCTTTTGGTGTCTGCACTCATCCCTCTGGAGTTTATTTTAAAAACAATGAAAAGTAAAAAGCTGTAAAACAAGGAAACAAAAACAGAGGCATGGAGACAGATGAGAAGTCAGGTACATGGACACTGTTCTCCACTCTGATCAATGGATTTGGCAGAGCAGGCAATTAAGCATCACACTGCCCTTTTGCCTACCCATCTGGATTATAAAATTCTAACCTTTTCAAAGAACTCAGGAAAGTAAAGTTGCTTAAAATGTAGGTTTCATCCTGAATAAAAAACAAAAACCAACTTTTTTCTTCAGTGCTGGATTGGGACTCAGGGCCTCACACATGCTAGGCAAGCACTCCACCACGAACCTGCACTCTCAGCCTCATGAGCACAAGAAATACTCTCACCAAGAAGTAGTAAGTGGGGTGGGGTGGGGTGTCACAACGCCACCAGCAGAAAAGCAGTCTGCATTGCACATTCCACCGACAATTCACACAGAAGCCAGCCAAATCCTGACTCGAGGACAGGACAAGGACGCCAACTTACATGTGAAGGTGCCACTGAGGCCAGACGGGCACAAATCCAGAACAGCTTTCTGGATATCAGCATGCAAAAGAGAAGGCTTCACTGTATTAAGCAGCTCACATTCAAAGCCTAAGCGACTCACAAACCACACTTTTGGCTCGGATTTGCCTGACATAAAGAGCATGCACAAATGTATGCCATTCCTTCTTCTTTAGCTGACAGTGCTCCTGTATCATCCAGTTTGTCTGGATATACGGGCAGATTAAAAATAAAAAACCATAAAAATTAAATAACACGCACACAACCATGCCTATTTACCTTGAATGGGGTAAGAATAATGTGCTGGGCTTGGCTGGCTTGTGGTTAACCCTGTAGTGCAGGTAAGAACACTGTGTTGACTTGGAGATGGAGTCTGAATTAAACCACTTTCAGGTTTCATACCTGGCCACAGTGCACCTGAATCAGATAAAGTGGACCAATTACAAACAACACACAGGGCCGAGGAGCACAGCTATGCTTTCAATACCAGCTGCTATGTTTAAAGTTGAAATCTTAAAACAAATTTGCTTGTAGGAAGAAATTACTGATTCTCCCACTTATACCACAAGCAAATATATTCTCAGAATTCAAAGATGGGGTCATAGGAACAAAAACTTTGCTAAAACCCCAATAGAAGTATCTCAACAGTTGGAGCAATTGACCAGGACTCAGAAGAGTTAACAACATCAAACTGGAGTACCTGTCCTACAGAAAGACTGATGTCAATGTACAATGAAAAATTGACATTGTCAAGGTGGGAGATAGTCTATATCAGTTAAAATTCACTTACCCATGAAATAAGCAAGTTTTTTTTTGTTGTTTTTTTGTTTTTGTTTTTGTGTTTGGTTTTTGGTTTTTCGAGACAGGGTTTCTCTGTGTAGTTTTGGTGCCTGTCCTGGATCTCCCTCTGTAGACCAGGCTGGCCTAGAACTCACAGAGATCTGCCTGGCTCTGCCTCCCAAGTGCTGGGATTAAAGGCGTGCCCCATCGCCGCCCGGCAGCAAGTTTTTAAAAAATATTTTAAATACATCTTTCTCTTAAACTGATTTATAAACTTTGTTTCCTAGATTAGGAAAGACATGTCTGCTTTAAAAAAGATTAACACTATTACACAGGCCCCAGTGGTGGTGCAGCTGGTAAAGTGCTTAACATGTGTAAAAGCCCTGGTCTCAGCTCGACCACACAAAGCGGGCATGCTGCTGCACGTCTATAAGCCCAGCACGCAGGAGGAAAGGCAGGAGGGTCAGAAGCCCAGTGTCACTCCTGGCTGCATGGCAACTTTAACTTAAGGCTGTCCTCCGCTCCATGAGACCCTGTTTCAAAAACAAAACAAAACCAAACACCCGAAAAATATAACTGAGCTGAGTGGTGTGCACGCCTATACACTTAGTGCTCAGCAGATTGATACGGGTAGATTGTGAGAGCAAGGCCAGCATACTTTATGGCAACACATGGTCTCAAAAAACCCAAATTAAAAAAAAAAGTTATGTCTATTTCTATCATCCAAACTTAACTACACTAATGGACCGCAGGAGAATTACCCACATCTCTCTCGGTGTCCTATCTCTCTGCCTTTCTCTTTGAAACAGGGTCTCTCCCTGAACCTAGAGCTAGGCTGACAGCCAGCAAGCACTAGTGATCCTCCTGCCTCTGTCCCCACCCCTAGTGCTTGGGTTACAGGCACACACACTGCCACACTTGGCTTTTTACATGGGTGCTTGGGATCTGAACTCAGATCCCCACGCTTGAGAAGCAAGCACTCTTTCCCACTGAACATCTCCCTGGGCCACTATTTAATTTTTAAAATTTTACATGTAAAAGGTAAGACTCAGTGCTATGATTCTTGGTGGTTTGGCATTATGTACTTTTGTTAAGCAAAGTATCATTTACATGTAACAATAACTTCCGTATGTATTGTAAGCAATGTGGTTGTATTTCCCAAGTAGGTTTAGACCCAAAAGAATTAGATTTGTGAAAATGTTTATTAACACACAGTATTAAAGCAATTTCTCATCTACAGCAATACATCAAGTAGAATGTCTTGTTAGCCTTGTTACTTAGTATTTTACTTTCTGAGGCAAAGATTTGCCATGTGGACCAGTCCTCTTGAGTATGGAGATTACAGGAGTGTGCTATCATGCCAGGCCAGAAACTCAAATAAACAACATTTATTTTTTTTTAGGAAAGGAGGAATAAAAGACAATATGAAGACTGCCTGTAGTATCACTGTAGCTCCCGTCCTTTACGCATGTAAATATATTCCAGAATTCCTTATATTAAGTAGTATGACCAAACAGTTGAATTCTATAGGACTACTGCACAGAGCAAATGAGGAAACCAAATAATGGTTTTGTTTGTTTTATGGTGTGTGTGTGTGTGTGTGTGTGTGTGTGTGTGTGTGTGTGTGTGTTTACGCGTGCGCACACACAACAGTCAGAGGACAGCTTCTCTTCTACCATGTAGGATCCAGGAATCAAACTCAGGTCACCACCTTGTCAGCAGGCACCTTTACCTGCTCAGCCACTTCCCCAGCATTCCTTCATTCCTTCACTTATTCATTTATTTTTTTGAGCCAGGGTCCTACTGTTTTTAGCCAGTCAGGTCATGAACTTATGTCCTCCTGCCTCTGCCTTCCAAGGACTAGGACTACACCTGTGCACTATCACACTTCGTTTAAAACCTCAAATATATTTGTGTGTGTGTGCATGTGTAGGCTTTTAAAATTAACTTTTTAGTTAGCATACAAAGTAATGGGTTCCATTATGGTTTTTTCAGGTACCTGTCATACTTCACTCTGATGCATCACCCTCGCAAGGTCCACTTCCCTGCCCACAACCCTGGCATCTCTCAGCAGCTGCTTCCTTCTGCTTCCTTATCAAATATACTCCATCACCTTCTCTTTTTCCCTTCCCTTAAAATCCCTTCCTCCCCTTTCAAGACTTTCTAGTTACAAGATCCCTCCCTGAGAATATACAATTTAAACCTAGTTTCCACATACCAAGAAAACATTTGGTGATTGAGTTTGGCTTGTTTTGCTTAACATAATGATTTCCAATGTCTAGCATTTGTCTGTAAATGTCATGATTTCATTTTTCTGGGTTACCAGTTTGTTTCTGTTGTTTTAGACCTTGAATTCCTAATCTTCCTGCCTAGTTCAGTATGCCCCACACCTGGTTGCAATCCTGTTGATTATTAAGGCTGATTCCATTTCCTGAATATTGTGAATAGTGAAGTAATAAACATGGATATTCAAGTATCCCTGTGGTAGCTGACTTAAGTGTCCTTCAGACACAAACCCAATGTGTTACAGCTCGGCCATATGTATGGGAACCCGTTTTCAGGTTCCTCATGGCTTTACCCAGCAGGTCCACATAGAGAGGATGATTAGGACCACGGGCCTGAGTGCAGGTGTCTGAGATGGTCTGCACTTGGCTATGCTGGGGGGAGGTCTTTTGCTCCACCCCTTGGCGTCTCTATAAATACCCTGGGGCAGAGACAGTCAAGGCTCGTTAGAATAAGTTCCAGGCCCTCTCGAGGCTATCCTTTATTTTCTATCTGTTTATCTCCACAATCTAAATCCTTCTATCTAATATTTCCTGCTGCTTGCACTCAAGAAAACTCGGGGGAGCTGTGGGGTTGGTGTACAGATGCCAGGGTTGTGGGCAAGGAAGTGGACCTTGGGAGGGTGATGCATCAGCGTGAAGTATGACACGTACCTGAAAAAACCATAATGGAACCCATTACTTTGTATGCTAACTAAAAAGTTAATTTTAAAAGCCTACACATGCACACACACACAAATATATTTTTAGGCCCACATATATGTGAGTTCTATTTTTACTTTTTTGAAAAAGTTCCACAATGGCTATACAAATTTACCAATAGCCATAGATATTTTAAGCCTATAAATTATGGGGGCTGGAGAGCTAGCTCAAAGGTAAAGAAAATGCATTATTCTTGCAGAGGACCTGGGCTTGGTTTTGAGTGTCCAGGTTGGGCAGCTCACAGCTGCCTGTAATTCTAGTTCCAGGGCATATAATACCTCTGGCCTCTACAGACAGTATACTTAGGGGTACACACATACTTCCACCTCCCCTACACATAACTAAAAAGCAAAAGGTAAGTATTAAAAGACTATTAAATTGGGGCTGGAGAGATGGCCTAGCAGTTAAGAGCACTTGCTATTCTTGCAGAGGACCTGGGTTCATTTCTCAGCACCTGCATGGCTGCTCACAACCACCTGTGACTCCACTGGGAATTTGATACCATCTCCTGACCTCCCACAGGCACCATGGATGCATGTGGTACATATACATATATGCAGGCAAAATAATTACAAAAATAAAATAAATCAACTAAATAAACATTAAAAAAAGACCATAAATTATAATGGCTACTGAGTTTTCCATCCTATGGACATACTGCAATTCAACATATGCTTTTCCAATGCACATGTATATGTTTCTAAGTTCTTAGTTTGTTTGTTTTTTTCTTCTGAGACAGTGTTTCTCTGTGTAGCTCTGGCTGTCCTGGAACTCACTTCGTAGACCAGCCTGGCCTTGAACTCAGAGACACACCTGCCTCTGCCTCCCGAGTGCTGGGATTAAAGGTGTGCACCACTACCACCTCCTGGCCTGTTTCTAAGTTCTTACTACTATAAATAATGCTGCAATGAGTATCTCCATTAACAAATTTTTATATCTCTAATTAGTTCCGCTTGATAAATTTCTAGAACTGAATCTGATTCGGGAAATGGAATAAACTCTTAATACACCTCTCATCAAAGATCTTTCAAAATAACCACATCAGTACCAGCTCCAACCACACTGTGTGAGCCTCTGAAAGTAAAGGAGCATCCTTTGCTCACTCCTCAGTTCAGCAGACACGAGGCTTCCAACCCCCTTTCCATCACATCACCCAACTTTCTACAGCTCTGGAAAGATTGGGAGTAAAGACTACCCCTAGCAACTTTTCTAGATTTCTTCTAGTTTTTTTCCCATATTTTTTAAAGAGGACATTTTGATTTCAAGCTGAACTCTGAGACCATCTTTTTGATACAGGACCAAAATTTAGGAGAATTTATCAGACTGAGGCTTAAAACTAATCCTCAGCATTTACTAATTTTATGACTTTAGTTGCTCAAAGGGGGCAATGTTACTACTTATCACTTAGATCTGCTTTAAGGAT
Source organism: Peromyscus melanophrys (assembly GCA_902168415.1). Classification (NCBI taxonomy): domain Eukaryota; kingdom Metazoa; phylum Chordata; class Mammalia; order Rodentia; family Cricetidae; genus Peromyscus; species Peromyscus melanophrys. The sequence goes on from CABHPR010138622.1 coordinate 13,423, forward strand.
AAAATGAGACAATAATATAAAATGTGAAGTCCTAATCTAACATTGCTTGATACAGTGAACATTTTTCCCCCACAAGACAGGGTTTTTCTGTGTAGCCCTGAAGGTCCTGGAACTCATTCTATAGACCAGGCTGGCTTGAGTGTGGGGATCAAAGGTGTGCGCCACCACTGCCCAGCTACAGTAAACATTTAAAAATAAAATTATAATGAAAGTTTATTTATTTATTTCGTGCTTTTGTGTATATGTGGGTTTGTTTGTTTGTTTGAGTCATGGTTTCATGTAGCCCCGGCTGACCAATCTCATGGCAATCTTCCTGCCTCCGTTTCCTGAGTACTATAATTATAGAGGTGAGCCACTGTGGCTGGCTATAATTATAATGACATTTTCAAAAGTCTACTTATTTTATATTAATAGACTAGTTAACCTGAAGACAGCACACTAGGGTAACAAACCTACTAAAATTCTGACTTCAAAAGACAGCCCCCCCCAAAAAAAGACGTATTTTCTGCTGGGTAGTGGTGGAGAACTTCTTTAACCCCAGCACTCGGGAGGCAGAAGCAGGTGGATCTCTGTGAATTTTGAGGCTAGCCTGGTCTAAAGAGTGAGTTCCAGGACAGCAGGGGCTACACAGCAAAACTGTCTCAAAAATAAAAATAATTTTTTAAAAGAGGAAGAATTTTTATATCTAAATAAATATAATACCAAAGACAGCCATGTATTAAATTCCAAGAAAATAGTATGTATTTGAATTAGTGTTGCACTCATGTGTATACACCCTTACATACACATTTGTGGGTACCACAGCACAGTTTTGTGGTAGTGGTCCTCTCCTTTCACCTATGTTTGAGTTCTAGGGATCAAATTTAGGCTGATCAGACTTGTACTTCAAGAGCCTCTATCTGCTGAGTTATCCTGATGGTCCCAAGAAAATAATATTTAAAGACATGGTGACTAGGCTGGGCATGGTGGCACAGGCCTGCTATCCCAGAATCTGGGAGGTGGAGGCAGGAGGATTAGGAGTTAAAGGCCAGATTTAAACACACACAGAATTCAAAGCCAGCCTGACCCAAGTGAGACCGTTTCAGAAAGACAAACGGAAGGCCTGTGATAGCTCAGCAGGTAGAGGCACTTAAATGCAGGCCTGACAACATGTGTGTGATTTCCCCAGATCCCACCAGGTGGCAGCAGAGAACTGACTCCCACTTGTGCATGCAAGCAGTCACATGCACACAAAATTAACAAAATTGAAACAGAAAAGACACTGTAACTTTAAAAAGTATTATAAATGGGGTCAGAAATATGGCTCAGTGGTTAGGAGTGTTGTGCTAGTCAATCATGAGGATCTGAGTTTGCATCCCAGCATCCACATTTAAGTATGGCTTCAGTACGTGCCTGGTCTCAGGTGGGCAAGGATAGGAAGATCACTGGGGATTGCTGACTGCCAGCCTACCCCTAAACGCAGGATCCAGGTTCAGGAGAGACTGGGCCACAAAGGGATGAGACAGAGTGACAGAGAAGGATACTCAATGACCTCCTCTGGCCTGAGTGGACTTACAGGCACATGCACCTGCACACACACATGCACACAAATATATTGCAAATATCTCATATACTTCCCTGGAAAAATGGAAGAAAACACATCTATCATATACACTGCCCCTAACCTAGTCTTTTATCAGTAAGTATCATGTATTACCTAAAGTCAAATCAAGTCAACATAATCAATTATTTTTTCTCCCATTTACTCACAGGATAATCGATGTAAGTTTCTCTTGCCTCCAACCACAATAAATAGATTAAAGACACTCATCCTTACCAATTATTCTTTGTAATATAAAACTTTCTTAAAGTTCTCCCAAGAGCTCTATTTAAAGAATTTCCTTTTCTAGTATGAGAGAGATGCAATGACTATAAAAGACACGAGCACCTTGTGAGGTGTTTTCGTCACTTCTTCATTTACTTATTTTTTTATTTATTGGTTCTTTTGAGACAGGGTTTCTCTGTGTAGCCCTGGCTTTCCTGGAACTCATTCTGTAAACTAGGCTGGCCTCGAACTCACAGAGATCTGCCTGCCTCTGCCTCCCAAGTGCTAGGGTTAAAGGCATGTGTCATGACCACCTGGCTGTGAGGTGTTTTATTAACTGAATTTAGGGTAAAAGAAACTATTATTCAACAACAGATTCAGTGTGTTATAGAGCTTGGGCTTGCTAATCATAAATTTCAATGATAATGAGGTGGAAGATATACAAAAATAATTACTGTACAGCTGATAGCCTATTAGGAGCCATCTGAGGAAAATTTAGCTTAATATATGCAATAATAAATGACCACAGGGCTGGAGAGATGGCTCGGCAGTTAAGAGCACTGACTAGCTCTTCTAGAGGTCCTGAGTTCAGTTCCCGGAACCTACAGGTGGGCTGACAACCATCTAGAACTGTAGTTCATGGACTCTGACGCTCTCTTCTGGTGTGAAGCTATACATGCAGACGAAACACCCACAGACATAAAGTACATACATAAATAGATCTTTCAAAAATTAATTTTTTGGCCAGGCAGTGGTGGCGCACGCCTTTAATCCTGGCACTCGGGAGGCAGAGGCAAGCGGATCTCTTTGAGTTCGAGGCCAGCCTGGGCTAGAGAGTGAGATCCAGGAAAGGTGTAAAGCTACACAGAGAAACCCTGCCTCGAAAAACAAAAACAAAAACAAAAACAAAACAAACAAACAATGTAAAAACTAGGCTAGAGCAGAGGAGCAGTAAGGCACACTGTACATAACTGTCGATTTATACATGTGCAGAAAATGTGCCACAGACACTAAATGGTCAACCTCAAACTAACTCCCAGGAAATCATTTTGATTTACAGTTCATATCCAAGATACATAAAACTAATGAAAACAACTCCCTATGCACATGGCTTTGGATGTCTTCCATTCTAAAAGCACTTTTGGTTCTTGAGAACAACATTTGATCGATTTGGGGAAGTAGTGGTATGGAGGAGAGAGAAATGAGCCAAACAAAAAACCAGAAAACAGCAATGATAAACAATACAAAACAAAAACCTACCGTGAGGCATAGTCTATCAAAATTTAGACGATGTGGTTTTAGCAGAAATCGGTCACCTCAAAATATATTGACTACGTTTCCCTTAGCATGGCACTATATTCCAATAAAGTAAGTCAAGTTGACAGTGATCCCCAAGTCTTCTGATGAGTTCTAGCCTCTAGCTGGGGTGTCAGGGCACATGCCTGTAATCCCAGTATTCAGGAAGCTGAGGCAGGAAGATTGAAACTTCCAAGCTAGCATTTACTATACAGCAAGTTCAAGACCAGCCTAAACGAATGTAGCAAGATTCAATAAACTAAAGTTTGGGGAGCACAGCTTAGTGTCAGAGAACCTAGCATGGCAGGAAGAGGGCCTGAGCACAAACCTCAGCATTTGGTGGGGGGACCCAAGTTTCAGAGTAAAGACCTTGGAAATAGTCAAGTTTTGGTGAGTAACCAAATAATTACAGAAAGCTGTAAGCACAACTTCCACCACACCCTTAATGAGTAAACACCCTATGAAGGATGTTTGCTCCTCTTTCCTGGCCAGCCTTGCTTGCTTTCTGATTGATGGAAACGTTCTCAAGAACTGCTCATAAAAGGACAGCTTACCAAAAGGAGGTAGTCCATACGTCTGGGTCGCCTGAGGATAGACAGCATAGGGCTGAGACGGCTGCAGTGTCGGGTACTGACTCTGCCCAGGGTAAGCGGTTTCCGAAACAGGGACTGAGAGGATATGTGCATAAGGTCTAGGAAAATGAAGAAGATGAAAACTTCCATATGTGGCTCATAATTAATAAAAATGGACAAAACAGTTAATATCACTAAGACAAAGAATCCAGGAATGAGGAGATTAACTTTCCATGGCAAAATAACTCTTATTATGGTCAGAAAACACAAGTTTGTCCACTACTCTTTCCAAGGAATAATCTTATGAAAAAGTAAATAGTTTCAAACATCTTCCCAAGTCCTTGCTATTACCCTAAAAAGAACTATGTTACATGCAAGGCTCTAAATGAGATGCTTATTTAATCCCCTAAAAGAGGATCACTTATTTATACTCTCTGTTGGGTAATGACTAAAATCTGGGCTGGGGACATAGTCAGTTGGTAGAGCACTTGCCTAGTTGGTAGAGCATTTGATTGTTAGCACCACATGAACTGGGTTTTGTGGGGCAAGTCTGTAAACCCAGGACTTGTGGGGTGGAGGCAGAAGGATCAGGAGTTCAATGTCATCCTTTACTACAGAGTGAATTCAGTCACCCTTGACTCTGTAGTGAGTTTGAGGCTAGCCTGGGTCTCTTAAGACCCTTTCTCAGAAAACAAAACAAAAACAACACTTTAGAACAATTCAAGAATGGACAGAACAGAATTGGCCGCTGGCTTCTCTTCATCCAAGCACCGAGCCAACTGCAGTTCTAAGACACAGAAGGCGAGGCTGATGGAGCAAGGAAAAGCAACCACATCAAAACCAGGGAGCAGCCGGGCATGGTGGCACAGGCCTTTAATCCCAGCACTCGGGAGGCAGAGGCAGGTGGGTCTCTGAGTTCTAGGCCAGCCTGGTCTACAGAGCAAGTTCCAGGACAGCCAGGACTCTGTTACACAGAGAAATCCTGTCTCAAAAAAGCAAAACAAACAAACAAACAAAAAACCCCAGGGAGTGGAGGTGTGCTCCAGTATCCTGTGTTTCCTCGTCTGTGAAACAGGAGCCAGCTTGGCTGATAGACCCCATAAGTCACTTTAAGCTTCAGCACACTGCCACTAGTTGGTGCCAGTCACACCAGCGACAGCCAGAGAACCAAATTCACCAGTGAAACCCCTGCGACTTCACCCTGGCTTTCTGACTTGGTAGTTTATCCATTCTACTATACTCTATATATAAATTCTATTTATTTTATTTGGCATATTATGATGTAAGAAGAAGTGCTATTATATACCATAAAAGTCTTAATAAATATGGGGTAGGAGGATTATGTCTTAGGGGAAAAGACACCCCCCCCCAAAAAAAAAAAACCCACCTTTGGGAGAAGCAGAAAATAAAGAAGGCTAGAAGGAAGGAAGTAGCATGTGAGCCGAGCAGGTAAGCTGTACACAACCGAGAGACGGTATTCCAGGACAGAGCAAAGCGCTGCAAAGGTGCAAGAAAGGAGAGCAAGGGTTTCCTATCTGAGGTGCTATCCTTCTACTGTCCTACGGCAGGTACATCAGAAAAGAAAGGCGCGTGCGAAAGTAGAAAGACAGAAGCACGGCCTGAGTGCCAGGCTAGAGTCGGACAAATCTCAACAACAGGAAGGCCCTGGCTCACTGAATGAAGGTCGGCAAGAGCAAAGCTGTTCTTTAATAAAGATTAATGGCAAACTGCCTTCTGAAATGGACTAGAAGGACATAACACCGGGGCGGAGGCCAGTTAAACAGGGATTTTAATGCAGTGCTCCAGTACGTGGTGAGGAGGCGGAAATGAAGGGAGGGGGCACACCCGAATAAAGAATCCCAAAGTAGCAGCTATGCACGTTGGGGATGAATCTGTGTACGCAATAGACTCGTGTTTCAACAGAGACCTGCATTTGCCAGATCTAAGCCTGGAAAATAGTTTAGACAACAATTGCTACTCACGTCACATGAGAATATTTTGAAATAATACTGTCTCAGAATTGTCAATTTCCAGATATTGTAAAGACCATAGTCTCTTTTCCCATATGTCTTTACAGATATCACCAGGATAGTCAGAATATTTCAAAAATGAAGTAAGAATATTTCAAAAATGAAAGGAAAAGATGCATTATCTCACTTGTTTGTCTTTAAACTAATTAACAGTACAACTTGGATACCAGAAAGCTTGCAGAGTTGACATGTGTTTCACATTTAGTATCTAATCTAGGTGTGCTCGATCTGTGGCCTGTAGGCTGAATTCATCCCAGGATAGCTATGACCGAGACCTATTACGTTTGTAGATGACATGTCAAAACCTATGGCATGTAAAATCTCCCCATAATGCTTCCCAGAAGACAGTGTTAACAAGCCACAGAAGAAAACCGCATGAGAATGGCTGGCCCAAGAGACATTACTGTTAACACCAGAACGTGGGAAATGTTAGCTTGTTTCTTTAACTAAAGGTATAAGTAAATGGGTACAACAAGGAAAAATGCCAGTTTCCCTTTCTGAGCAGCCTCACAGGGCTCTCTCACCTGTTACCAATTTCTTCATGACTCTTACATTTGCTCATTAAACCAGCAAGAACATGCTGGTTTAGTGGGTGCAGCTGTTTATGTCTGTTTGGATAGGTCCATTCTTCATTAATACACAACCGCAACCTGGTACTAACATTGTTCTGCACCCTGCCCACCTTAAAGATGATTAACCTGGGTCTTAAGCACTGACCGTATGCTGGGAAGGCCTAAAATGTACCGCTTTGTAACTTTAACCCACCACCCCTGTCTCATAGTTGTCAATCTGGAGCCATCCTGAGCTGCTTTTACTGCTCCATATGTCAATAGAGAGAAAGGAAACGATCCTATCACTAACATGCTTTTTGATCAGTAGTCTACCTTTTGAGTGCCTACTCAATTAGACTGGGTTCCCATGCAACAGTAATCTATTCCAGCAACCATGTGATCTTTAAAAGGATGATCGATTTTATTAAGATGTGATGAAAACTGGAGTAAGGACAGAACAAGGGAGGTGAAAACAGTTAAATATTAAATTTTGCAATGAGCCTACAGAAAAGTTTGTAAATAATTATTCAACTTACTTTGCAGAATACATTTGTGAGGTATAATCATTGGATGAGCGAGGGATGTAATCGGTGCATGTCATAACTGAAAGAAAGATATTATCAGGTTAAAAAAAAAGTTAGAACATTAAAAAAAAATCAAATGGAAAAACACATCTTACTGTATAGTCCTTCAAAGTAAATAATACACCGACTGGATGCCAAAAAGTTCCAAAGACTGTGTAGCAGAAAACACCTCATTTCTCTGTTTACAGACCTGTCTGTAGAGTTTAAGAGGCAGTAAAAGAAGCAAGATAGGACGGAGAGGGATAGACAGACACAGAAAAGATCTGAAGATAAACCAACTAATTCCCACTTTCTCATCACTAAGCTGTCTCTGAAGGAAAACGCCCTAGGCTCTCAGCCATGCTCACTGACAAACTTAGAAAGCCAAACCCATATCTAAGAAATCAAATGATGCTTCTTCTTTGTCTTTAGACTCTGGGTGCTTACTCTACTCTTAGTGAGAAACCCTAGGAACGACCTGTGAGACAGATTTGGTGAAGGTGCCTAATCTCATTTGGAAACCATTGCTACCGCTATGCAGACTCAACAGCAGGACAGAAGGGAGCAGTTTCTGTGTTATTACCTTCCGCTTTATAATAAAGGCTTATTAAAGTCTGGCAAGCAGATGCTCTGAGAGCCAGGGAGTGAAGGACTTTTCCCTCTGGTGCCCTCCTGCCCTCCCTGACTTTGGAAAAAGCAGCTATGAAAGCTTGACTCTCATGCTCACAACTGAGATAAAGCTTGAGCCACATACTAGCACCCCTTCAGTTCATCACCCACAGAGCTGTACCGTAACCGCTCCAACAGCCTCCTCCTCAACTCTTCAGACTTCCTTCAGCAGCACCAAAGGGGCTGCTCTGTTGCCAAGACGGACTGAAGCTGAAGCCCTGGCTTTCATCTAATGAGGTTCCCAGCAACAGTGACTCACACAGGAAGGAAGATCAAGAGGGGAGGGGCCAATTCACACCCACAAGTAAGACAAACTTACACGTGTCAAGTTATTGTAAAAGATTTTGTCCAATGACACTGTTTGAGGCCTTTAAGATTATTAAAAACTTGAAGATCACTTTCATCTATATTCAGATACACAGAAATGAAGGTGATATCAATTAGGTGTGAACATCTTATCCATCACAGAACATAAGTTAGGGTCATTCAAATTCTGCAAGATGGTTTCCTCTCTGTTGACAGGTGCTCAATCCCTATCTACCTCTCCTCCAATGACAGACTTGTTTGGAGATGGTTACAAGGCCGGGGCATAATCTGTTATTACACAACAGGGGATTTAAACAGTAGTTTGTTGTCTTGAGTAACAACGGTGAGGATGAGGCAGAGTGAAGGTGTCACTAATGCATCATTCTAACCAGCTCCGAGTATGGACTAAGGAAGACGGGGGGGGGGGGGGGGGGG